>SKCR01032849.1:0-87104 GCA_019454045.1 Zanthoxylum bungeanum
GATTTCGTTGGTGAAAGTCCTATGGGGTAAACACTCGAAAGTAGAAGCTACTTGCGAGCGTGAGGAAGACATGTAGAACAAATATCCCAACTTGTTTCCACCATCGGGTATGTGAATTTCGAGGACATAATTTCTTTCAAGGGGGAAAGAGTTGTAACACCTGAATTTATTTTACCCATATTTTAATTTAATAATTTCGGTGTGTTTAGGACTAAATTGTTGTATTTGTAAAAGTTTGGATTTAAAATGATCAAAGGGACAAGTTGAGGGAGGCAAGTGATAATTGCCATGTTAGTATAAAATAAAAAAATTGCATTCATTCCTTTCAGTTTCCAGCTGTTCGTGAGAGAGAGAGAAAAGAAAGAAAGGGAAAAAAGAGAGAAAAAGTGAGAGTTTTGGCCCCGATCCGTCTGATCCGGAGCCGATCTTGACCAGGACTTTTAAGGAAAAAATAGATCTCGACAAGATGATCTTTTTGACGGTGGTTTCATCTTGGGAAACTTCCTATTTTCGTAGATATTCCGGTAATGAACTTTTTATGGTTTTTCTTGATTTTCCGTTAATCTGGAACTCCGATTGACGAACCGTCGGCGGCATTGAAACTGGGAGGGGGAGACGAATGCTCGGCGAAGTACGGCGTGTGGGAGCCACACGCCGGACAGTGTGTTCGTGCCGACTTCCTGAGTCTCCCTCTGTGCTTTCCTGACCATTCCGAGTAGTAACGGACCTCCGAACCTTGATTTTCGTATAATTTATCGTTATATTCGATTTATGCGTGTTATGTATTTTGGAACATAATTTTCTTTAAAGTATGATTAATTCATTTGCTTGAACTATTAAATGATTACCTTGTGGTTGGAAGTGAATGACAAATTTTATTGGAGAATATGGTTGAGTAAGATTGTGTGCGGAAATTATTGTGTGCGGAAATTTTATTGTGCTGTATAGTTTCCTTTTTCTGTAGTCAGCTCACTAGGTGCGTGGATAAGCTTGTAACATTGATGTTTTCCAAAGTATATAATATGTATGTTTTCTTAAATGAATTTTCAAGGTAATGCATAAAATGATTTAGCTTTAAAAAAATTATATTTTGCTATGAAAGTATGGATCGAATATTGATTATGTTGAAATCATGAGTTGTGATATATGAGAAATTTGCATGATTTGAATATATGGGCATGTATTTTAGAAATGATTTTTATGTTAGGATGCACTCCGTGAGACGAGGTCTCATGTTTGCCAGTTTTGCTCTGGATACCAGTTATTGCCGTGGGGATGCCCCATGTTGCCAGCTTTGTCGTATTGTCACGAGTGTGCATATAGATGAATGAACAACTTTATTTTTACAGAGTATTCTTGTGCAGAATGAGATTTATGAGAAATGATATTTTTGATTTCAAATAAATATTTTATATATATATATCAGTTTACAGCTTTATGTATTTATTTATATTATGAAATACTTATTCGATCCGTGCAATGGATTACAGCTTAGTGCCGTGGATATACAAGTAACAAGGTTACTTGTTTAAATTTTACAGGTTAAGTAGATTATTAGATCTTCCTTTTGTCATCTGCTGTTTTATCATCATTTTTTGCCAGTAGAGAAAGATTGTGCCAACAGTAGAGTGTCTTTGTTATGTTTTGGGATTAAGGTTCTAGATATGTCTTCCTTTTGTCATTTGCTGTTTCATCATCATTTTCTGCCAGTAGAGAAAGATTGCGCCACAGTAGAGTGTCTTTGTTATGTTTTGGGATTAAGGTTCTATATTTGATACTTGGAGTATTTATATTTTATCACGAATGTTTTTTTTTTTTGTTGGATCATGTAGATCCTATATATTTGATGATATTTTTTCAGTTTAGATTTTACTTTTATATTTGGAGGATTAGTCCATTTTACAGGGGAAACTTTGTTCATTTCGCGTCTCCGTCTCACCCTTACCCTACCTAAGGGGACTTGTGTGACAAGGTATTTATAGACCTAAAAAAAGCATACGATAGAGTACTAAGAGAAATTCTTTGGAGGGTACTAGATAAGAAAGGAGTACTTATCACTTAAAGTCAAGCTATTAAAGATATGTATGAAGGTGCATGACTTGTGTTAGGACTCAAGGAGAAATAACAAGACACTTCCCTATTACAATGAGCGTACACCAAGGTTCTATATAGAGTCCTTATCCTTTTGCCTTAGTGATGGATGTAATTACCAAGGATGTCCAAGATGAGGTGCCATGGTGTATGATAATTGTCGATGATATAGTATTGGAGGATGAATCTAAAGAAGGTGTAGAGGCTAAACTTGAGATGTGGATAAATCATAAATATGTTAAAAACTACTTATCCTTTGTTTGGTCATTTAATATTTAGGAAACTAACTTTAAAGTATTCATTCAACATCTTCGTAGTTGAGTCAAACTTAATACCAAAGCTAAAACAAATAATCCACCGTTTGCCTAGTAAAGATGCCGTTATTATCGTGCCCGTGCCATCCCCTAACGGTACTATTGCTTATAACTCATTTTTTTTCCATCTTATTATGAATCAACCATGATGATATTAATATATTATATATAATAAAATTTCATTCGATTTACAAATTTTCACTTATTGAAATTAGATAAATTTTCTACATTGAAAAGACTAATATGATAAATTTTCACTTATTGAAATTTGATAAATTTTCGAATATGATAAGCATATTATAACAGACTTCAGAACAATTATAAGTTAGAAAACCAATTATGAAACCATAATATATATAAAGATGACTATGGTAAACAATGCAAATAAATTCTTCTTACACAATTGTTGCTTCCCTAGTACAAAAGAAAAGCAACATGATTGTTCAATTAGGATGATTAGAAGTTCATAGGTGCATGGATTTTCAATGTTTTTTTTAACAGATCTTGGCTCAGATGGTGATGCCCTAAATTCAATAAATAACTATTTTAAAGACGTTGGCTTCCAAAAGCACCCTTTGGAAGCAAGCGAGACTACGGATCCATAGATAGATAAGTAAATATAAAGATTGGTAAAGAACTTTCAAGGGGAATTTTCAAGAGAAAGAAAGCGTATTTTAGAAATAAAAACGATTTTATTATTTATAGTAACAACAAAAGAATATCTCAATCATGTCTTCAATATCATGCCTTCAATTGAAGATGTCAAATCTTTTGTGTTGAGAGTGGATTTTCACATGACTATTCATACCAAGACCCTAAAATCTTTTAATGAAATCCTAGGAAAACAATGGAATTAGGAATATCTCAATATTTTAACTTAATGCACATTTTAAATTCCTAATTGAATATAATAGGATTTTAAAAGACTTCAAAATCCTAATTGAAAACCTATAGACTTTTGAAATACAAAATAATCTTATAGAATCTAAATTGAATTCACCCCAACCCTCCCTTTATTGATGAATAAACCTTCACTATCAGAGGTGTCCTTGTTCTTTAATGATAGAATCATGCCATCACTCTTTGAAGGAGAGCATTGCTTGTAATTAAACATGGTTAAAAAATATATAAACTAGGCTGTTTCCTTTAAATGCATGAGCTTAATCTCCAATACAACAGTGGCATCTCTAGTATTATTATGCACCAATATTGTTAAACTGACACCTACATGCTGGAAAGATTTGAGGTGCAAGGAATATGTTAGATTTGCTGATCTGGACTTGACTTTAAAATTAGAATTTGAATGAGGGACAAGTCAATGTTTTTATATTTCCTCGTGTATCCATATGTCTATGTTAGAGATGCCTGCATCTTTTGGCTATCCATTTATGTTATGTTGAATTAGTGTGCTGTGCGAATAAGTGCAGGGTTTAGTCAGTGGTGCCTGCTGTGTCACAGCCTTTATTGAGGGGCAGGTTGTTGTAGTCTCAAACTTAGGAGATTGCAGAGCTGTCCTATGTAGAGGAGGAGTGGCTGAACCCCTAATGAATGATCATAAAGCAGGAAGAGAGGATGAATGCAAACGAATAGAGAATAAGGTGGGTTATTGTTGGGTAGTCAAAATAGAAGCTGAGTTTCATTTGATGGTTTTTACTGATAACTTGTTGCAGGGAGGATATGTCGAATTTCACAGAGGAGCTCGGAGAGTTCATGGGATACTTTCTGTGTCGCGAAGTATCGGAAATGCTCATCTGAAGAACTGGGTTCTGGCTGAGCCTGATACAAAAATCCTTGATTTAACTTCAGACATGGAGTTTCTTGTTTTGGCTTCTGATGGATTGTGGGATGAGGTAAGAAGCGGCACTTTGCTGTGCGCTCCGGCTAGTTGATATGTTTTTAATGCAGTTGCTTGTCCTAAGATGGTTTAATCTTCTTTTGTCTTATGCCTTTTTTATGCTTCATTTGTTTTCACCAACAGCCAACAGTTTTTATTTTTAAGCTGACTTAGGTCTACTGGAAAAGTATTTTTTGCTAAATTTACTACAGAAGAAGATAAATCGAGCTATCAAAGTCTCTCTCTAAAAGTATGTGATGCAAATCTCAATAAGTCTCACGTTATGTATTGTGCCATTGCCACTTTTAAGGACCCAAGACATGCACTGTAATGTGGATTAATATATACTACTGTTAAAGATGTTTATAACTTTGCTTGCAATTGATTGTTGATTTTTATTTCTTTCCCAGGTTGGCAACCAAGAAGCTGTTGATACTGTGAAACGTTCATTAGCTGGAAAATCAATGGGACCCTTAGCAGATTTTAGTAAAAACAATGATGAGGATTATGGCTGTGTGAATATAAGTCCTTCATCAAAGATACGAAGGGTTTCACTGATCAAGTCTGTCACCCAGATGTAAGAAGACAGACGACTTTGCTTGTGAACTTGTATCGCCTCCTTCAAAGTGGAGAAGAATTTCAATAGTCAAGAGAATAAATGTAAAGAAGGAGGCTGCTTCAAGTCAAGAGAAGTCTGGGTACAAGAGAAGAAGTCCTGCTTCTGCTGGACTTATTATGGCTGGCTTGCAAGGAGCTCACAAACCTTGCCGTAAGTAGGGGTAGTTTGGATGATATATCACTGTGATGATAATAGATTTAAACCACTTTACTCAAATAGCTGATTGTTTTTTTTTATGTAAATTAGGCTAACAGCCAGCCAGCCACAGTCCTGTATGTATATATTATGGAGTTGCCAATAACATCAGTCAACAGAGAAAGAGCTCTGCTCTGTCATTCTGCTATGGTGTTTCTGATTAGTAACTTAAAATTTAAATATCTGTTTGCAGGAAGAAATTGCTGAGAATTAATTTATTTTGAATTCCTATTCTATTCTTGCCAAGCATCTTAGTAAAAGCCAATCGTCCCTTTTGCACTAATCATGAACTGTATTTGGAAAGGTGCCCATTTAAAGAGGATCTAAGGAATACTTTACATTATTACTCATTAGTAGGAGTCCTTCATTCAATCAGGCATATCTATCTTTGATCATTAGGAAATACACACAATGCACCAATCTTATATAAATTCTCTAATTTAATAATGCAAGTTGACAAATATTTTAATGATAAAAAAGAACGAAAAATCCAAAAAACTGTCATCTAATACCATCTCGATTGTTTTAAATTACCAAACACATTAATTAATATACTTAACAAATCACATAAGGATGGATAATTGCGAGTTTATGGCCAAAATTGCCATTCCTAGTTCACATCCATAGAACTGAAGGTTAGAAGGTACTTATCTCCATATAACTCCTCATCTCAAGGTAGAGTATCTGTTGCAAAATCTGCCGAATCTTTGGGATTTCAGCATCACTTTCCCCCAAATATTTTGCCCAAACTTCAAATTGTCCATCTACTGAGATGTAAAATGACTGAAGAAAAACCCCAGACATATGATCCATTTTCATTTGGAAATGTATAGTTCCAAATTAAATTACTTTTTCACTTATTATCAGTTTTGGTAGCCTCCTTTTTGCCCCCACCCACATGCTCTCATACATGCAAGGGTCCCTCATTTCTCTCCCATATGACCTACTTTTGAGGTAAACTTTCACATAAACTTCAAATCTGATGAAAAGGTGTATGCTTGCTTTTTACCGTGCATGAAAAATGTTAATTAATTTTATTGGGATGAATCCTATTCCTATCATTGAAGCCAACCCACATTGAAGAAGGAAAAATAGTATTTGTATTTGTTACAATCAGAAATAATAATAATAAAAAAAAAAACAAAAAAGAGAGAAATTTATGAAAAAGTTTACTTAGGTTTTATTCAGTTGAATATAAAATGGGTTTCTCTTGCATCATTCTAGCATTGCCCCCATATCCTTCAAAAACTGCCAACTTGGAAATTGAGCATTTTCCTCTTGATGATAACAAGATGCCAACAGAAACTCTGGCAGCATCAATGAGACAGATCTTGATCATCAGTTACTTTTCATTATTCTAATAGTCTTGCCACTCCATTTCTCATTTTTCTATCAACTCTCTACTCATTCTCTCAAGTCACACAGCAAGTACCATGCATGATTCAATTGCAATTCCAGCTTGCTTTTCATCTGGTGAAAGGCAAGCTGATGATCCAGCTACTGTAGCCAGGTCAGGCCAGAGTGTGTTCATGTCTGTTTATAGAACAAAGCTTGCTGGTGAGTGTCGTTTGATCACTATCACATGGTGCAAGAATTTGCTGCTACATGGCCTCTCTGTTTCTGTTGAAGGACCTGATGGAGATGAACATCATAGGTGTAAAGTTGAACTGAAGCCATGGTACTTTTGGAGAAAGCAAGGCTCCAAGCACATTACAGTAGAAGGTAGAGCTGTTGATATATTTTGGGACCTTAAAGCAGCAAAGTTCAATGGGGAGACAGAGCCAAGATCAGATTACTATGTTGCCATTGTTTGTGAAGAAGAGGTTGTTTTACTTGTTGGTGATTTGAAAAAAGATGCCTTTCGAAAGACAGGCTGCAGGCCTTCACTTATTGAACCCATGTTGGTTTCAAGAAAGGAACATGTGTTTGCCAAGAAGAAATTCTCTACTAGAGTTAAGTTTCAAGAGAAGGGTCCATTACATGATATCTCAATTGAGTGTAATAATAATGTCAATTGTCACAGCAATCTTGGTGGGTTTGATCCTGAATTGGAGATAAGAGTTGATGGAAAGAGAGCTGTACATGTTAAGCATCTTCAGTGGAAGTTCAGAGGCAATGAGTTTATCAATATAAGCAAAACTAAAGTTGAAGTGTACTGGGATGTTCATGACTGGCTGTTTGGGTCTGGTCCAAGGCATGGTTTGTTCATTTTCAAGCCAGTTACATCATCAGCAGCAAAATCAGCTCCTTCATATCAGGAATCATCAGCAGCAAAGTTGGCCGAATTGTGCTGTCATGATGCATCATCAGCAGAAGATGATGATGATGATTATGGTGATAATGCAGCAGGGGTCTCTTCCAGGTTTTGCTTGTTTCTATATGCTTGGAAGGTAGAGTAGATGATGGAAGCACATGGTGGATACATATACATATATATTATATATGTATGTATATATGCAAATGCAATGCACATCAACTCGTAGGAATTTTGGGATGTTGGTCAATGAGACTGAGAGTTTTGGTCTCCAACACATGGGCCCAAAGAGAGCTGGAATTGTTGCAGATTGGATTCCATGCCCAATAATTTCTCCAATCTCAATACCAATCTAGGGTTTATAATACTTGATGTAGTCACTCATATTCTATGGTTTTCAATTTTCTCAAGTTGTTTTTGTGTGTCAAAAAAGGTGAGCAATATCAACATGCATGTCTAATCCTGCAAAGACAGCTTATATGCAAAAATGCAAGTGATGGAATCTACTGCTGTTTCTCAGTACAAGTACAGTATAACTTATGTTTAAAAAAAAGAAAGAAAGATGTAGGTAGCAAGCACCCATAGCAACGTGCCTGCCACGTGCATGTAATGCCACTTAAAGATAAAGAGAGCTTACATAATTTGGGCCAAGTGGTGGACCAGACACCCCTAAAGTTTAGCTACAAACAAAGCCCTAAAAAATGAAACCTCTTTAATATGATGTATAAAAGCTGCTTCTTCCACTAATAACTTTTGAAAAGTGCTTTTAGAAGATAAAAAGGCAAAAGGAGAATCAGGGGTCCATTCTGTGACAAGCCATTTTCATTGGAATTGGTGGGTCAGAAAATGAGCCATTAATAATAATTTGATCGTAAACCCACTTGTTGGCTGCTTCTGTGTAATGAACCCCATCCCAATTTATACGAACTGATGGATCTTTGCAGGATTTTGAAACCAAGATTTCTTTGCCATTTACAGTAATCTTGCTCCCACATTTCATGTTCTTGTTGCCGCCATGCCCACAACACGCTAATAAAGGGTTCTCAAAACCTACATATCATAAACAAACTATCTAAATTTGATTGACATGTACATTCATAAACATAGAATTTAGGTCCCGTAATTTGTGTTTTAAACTGTTGTGCTTCTTCTGCTAACTAGAGTTTGTATTTATGCCATGTCATTACCTAGTTTCTTGGCTTGAGTGATGAGAGAATGCTTGACAGAGTAAGCATCAACATATGTAATTGCTGCTAAAGGAAGATCTTTCCTTAATTGAACCACAGCTTCTTTCAATCTACTGTTGAAGAACTGAGCCACCTCATTGAATTGAGTGGCGCAACCGTAATCATCAATTTGGGTTGCCATAATTGGAAATCGCTCCAAAGTATAAGGGAGACAGCCCAATGGGCCTGTATTGTGAACCCAAAATGATCTTCCTCCTTGTGCATAAACATTCTGAATTAACAAACCAAAGCAACATATACATTGATAATCCTTAATTGATAGCCAAAAAATGAAAAAAGGGTATGCTTATTAATTTACCTTAATGACATTGGAGAACTGGCGCAACACATCAGGAATGTAAGCCTTAACTTGTTCAAATGTCATGTTTTGTTTGAAACCAGAAGTGAGATCGTTTTGGCCAATGTCAAATGTGTACAAAGCCTTGGAGAAATAATCATCCGCGGGCAGCAATTTTTCATAAATCCCTCCTATTGCCAGAGTAATATTAAAATTGTAAAAGTCACATAAACAATTCTTACTAATTAGAGTAACTTAATATGTTTTTTTTACCTTGTTTTCTGAATACGGAAGATCTTCGATGGAAATCAGAGTACTGAACAAATTGAACATCTAATGAAATGGGACTATATCCACTCTGAGACATGGTTGTGTTTTGAGGTCTCACGGTTGATCCAGCGGTGGCGAAATTGGCTCCATGGCTAAAGTTTGATCCCACAGAGTCCAGAAAAGGACTGAGATAAGGCAGTCCAAATCCTTGAGCTGAAAATAAAGAGGATTATAAATAAAATAGTAATTTAATTAGGCGTATAACGATTTTCATAATTAATACACTTTCCATGAAAATCATTTTCCGAAAATTAAACTGTTTCTTGTGTTTGTAACCTAAAAACATTTTTCACAAAACATTTTGAGATATTTGGCACGTTTAGGGATGACAAAGGGCCGAGTTCGGGCAGATCCGCATAGATCCAGGTCCGGAAATACCCGGGTTCACAAAAAAATTCCTAACAAGAGTAGCGACATCACGAATATAGATCCCGATCTAGGTGGGTCTAGAATTCTTGGACACGCATTTACGTGGGTCCGGAATTCCGAGAACCGAATCCAGAAATATTATTAATTTATATTTCAAAAAAGTAAAAAAAAACAAAAAATAGAATAGAATTTAAAAAATGAAAAATAATGAAATAATAAATATAAATAGAATAGAATAGAATTTTAAAAAAAATTGAAAAAGAATGAAGTTAAAATGTACAAAAATATAAATATAAATACAAAATAATCTAATTGAAATTTTTTGAAATAAGAATATATAAAAAAAAAAAAAATTGTGTTTCAGAACCATCTGATACTTTTTTCTAGATTAGAATACAAATTCGGATCCATATGGATTCGAGTTTAGGTCTGGATTCTACCATCCCTTGGCGCATTCAATATTTTTTCGTAAAATATTTTCTGATAGTTAGAATTCAGAAGTTAGTTATGAAAGCTTTAGAGAAGAGGGAAATTTTTTTCCCTCAAAATGACTCACGGATCTATATTTTATAAGTCATTTTCGAAAAATGGCTAAACTTTCCCGTTGACTGAAAAATAGTTTATGTTGATCAAATTTTCTAGAAGTGTTCTAAATGTAATAAAATGAGAGAAATATTTTTCGAAAATTTTTTATAACGAAACAAATAGACCCTTAATTGATTTCTTCACTGCTAATTAATTATTTACATGTCACGACTAATCATAATTGATGGATTCACGCCCAAAGTGGATTCATTTATCCACTTTGGCGCGCCCCTGCATGAATTTGCTCTATGAGGAAGCAACCTTACGTCCCAATTGAAAGGGATAGTATCCCCTTGAAACGAGGTTCATTTGTCCACTTTTACTGTCTCTGCACTAATTTGTTCCTAAAGCAGGCTTGGTTTAACGGGGTATCCTATTATGGATGGTTATTATCTAATTAGATATGGATAATTGACAACTATGTTCAAATCCATATATATTCAAGATGGATAAATTTATATCCATATCTAATGTGGATATGGATTTTATCCACATGGATAGATATCCATGGATATCCACAATATCCAATTTTTATTATTTACTTGAATACATAATATAATAATTGAATCACTTATTAATTATATTAATGTTAAATAATTTATTATTATAATAAAAATATTGTAACTAATAAATTAATTATTTTCTAATTAATTAATCTATGATAAAAATAATACGGCCAAGTTAGACACCGAATCCGTCCTAGTCCTAATATCGAGCTAAGCCCGATCTTGACACCAACCCAACCTAGATCTTGGCACCAAGTCTGACAAGACCTGGCACCAGCCGGAGTCTGACCTAAGCCCAACACCGAGCTCAGCCCCCCCTCTTAGCACCAAAAAGGATTTGAATCATAACCCGGCCCCAATCTCGACATCGACTTCGGCCCCGATCCCAACACTGAGTAGGGATTGGGTCCCAATACCAACCCAGCTCGGGTGCTGGCAGGACCGTGCCGTGCCCAGACCAGCCCGGCATCTGGTCCCTGCACTGGCCCGGCCCGGGTGTCAGCAGGACTGGGTTCTGGCACCGGCCCTGCTGGACTGTGTATTATTTTAAAAATTACAGTATTACTAAACCGGCCTTGAATAATTTCAGTTAAAATAAAATTACTGAAAGAAGAATGTTGGACAAAACTGACATGCAACTAATTAAGTTCATCAAGACAAGATAAATTTCTATTCGGAGATAATGTTGTGAAACCGAGTCACATGTTTTTGTGTGTCTGGCAACACATATTACAATTTTCCAAATTCAACCATTTTTTCAACAAAGATTTCAAATTAATAATAATAACAATGACCCCTGGCCCCTGCTTTTTTTGACTGGTGATCATTCAAGTTGTATACAATTAGTGGACGGATGTTCTTGGGATCTATGCCTCTAAAATATTTTAAAATTAAGAATGGAGAGAGACAGAAAAGCAACAAACGAAATGAAATGACTGGTAAAATAGTACCTATAAAATCAATAATCAGACGCCCGTCGGAGAAACGGCCGGCCGGGTAGTGAAAAAATGTTTCTCCATTGGGGAAAGGGGCTTGCCCAAATGCTGCCGATAGACCACCGGTATCGGAGTTCGAGTCACCGAAGTTAAAAATGGCAGGAAAATTGCAAGATATTTTAGTTTTGGGAGAATTTGGAAGTGATGATACTGCAGATATGAATAGGGCTAAAAGGGTTATGTGTTTCAGGTAAGAAGGCTCCATGAAAGAAGAGAAAGAGAGACGAAAAATTGAGGAGATTAATTTGATCAGACAGTGGGGGAGATTGAAGCAATATATTTTTTTATTTATCATCGCCCCGGTCTTTATAATTTAAAAATTTGGCTGAATGCTGTTTTTCGTTACAACGGTTATATTAGAAATTAATTTCTCCAATATTTTTTTTGTAAATTTATTTGATTAGTAGGGAATCAAAACAAATTCAGTATGCATACAGATAGATTTATGTGGTTCAGCGGAGAGTGGCTTCAATCTATACCCGACCACGGTTCCGATTCAGCATCGAAACCGAACCGGAATAGAACCGGAAGGAACTGTCTGATTCCAGTTCCTTCCGGTTCCGGTCCGGAACCGTAATCGATTCCGTAAAGTTCGGTTAGGGTTCCCACACTAGCAGAACTGTTGGAACCAGACGGTTCCAATATTAATGTATTAAAATTAAGTTCAAATAAATAGATTTTTTTTAAGTTCAAGCTCTTTATTTTATTTTTGCTTAAGTTTTTACTTTAATATAATAAAATTCAAATAAATAATTTATTTATTAAATTTATTTGGTAATAATATCCAATTACAATTTTTTTAAAAATTAATTTCTAATTTTTAAAATAATTTTTTAAGAAAATAAATTGAACTGAAACCGTTTGATCCGATTCCGGTTCGATTAACGGTTACGGTTCCTCAATCTTGTGGAACCGTAACCGAACCAGAATGATCCGGTTCAATTACGATTCCACAAGATTAGGAACCGTAACTATTCGGTTCGGTTTAGGTTTGGAACCGAACAGAACCGGTTGCCACCTCTACTTCAACCTACGTCAACGAGAGAAATGAAGGTATTTTATTAATGCTCGGAGTCAAGACTGACCCGAGCTATAAGTGGGGTAGTGAGCTTACAAGGAGTTTACAACACCTCGAGTCTTACATTAGCCTGTTATAATTTACTTACTTGGTCATGTAACCGATCGACTTTTTTCTCTATCACTAGTTTTTAAGCTCTTAGCTTTTTACAAGTTGTGAGAGGCGCAAAATGCTATCCCTTGAATCTGAATCTTCAACCCCTTTATATAGGCTTCCAAATTCACTATTCCACCGCCTATGATGTCAGCCCATGTCACTCTGTCATCATTGTCATTGCAACTCTCCTCAATTACCCTTAAATGCACCAATCAGAATAGCCCATTTCACTATCACTGCACCGACATATGGCGGCCTCTGACGGCTCTGCTTTGCCACTTCCCTGCCCCTCCACCGCCTTATGACGGCTGACAGAGACTATTTCCAATGAGAACCGTTGCTTTTCCTACAGTCATCATTAGACTTATAGAAGCTTATCCTTTTAACTAGGGCATACGTCATATGACCTTAATGTAGATTGACCTACGATCCCATCTTCAATCCTAGGGTCGGCATACAGAGGTGGATGATACTTGTCAAAACTCTGACTTCTCCAACTAGGTCGGGCTAAAAAATAGTGACCACCTCGGGTCGGCTTCCATAAATACCCAAAAATTCCAAATCTAACATTTCTTCTCTAGTTCGGGACGGTATCCCAACTTGCTTCATCACCAGTAGGTTCTGCCATCGGGAGAACTCCTCCGTATAATAGGATTGAGTCCCTCTGTCCAACTTCAGCCTCTCTAACCCTCAGGCCTTCATCATCCACTCTTGAACAAGCACAAACCCCATTCTACCCCTTATCGGGGTGAAAACCACCATCAAATATGTCTTATAGTTCTCGGTATCAACGAGTTGGTGAGAGTTTTGAGAGTTCCAAATTTGTTGACGATTTTGCTCCCCCTTAGTGTGTGATTGTCTTCAATATAGCTCTATAAAAATTAGACAAACACATTAGTACAAGTTTGCTCCCACTTAATACAAGGGTGATGGTAACACAAGTTTTAATCTCATTCTCAAGATTTCTCCCATTTGGCATTATCAAAAAGGATGGAGAAACAAAGATATAGATCTCTATCTGGATCTATCTCCATATATAAGGAAGAACCAAAATTTAGTTATGTGAGATACTAAACAACATATGTGCATGAAACATATCAACAATTTTATAAACATGCACACTTAGCATTTTCCATACATTTTTCCCATTGTGCCATATAATGTAAAAATTCATGCAAGGATCAGCAAAGTCACTGAAGTTAAGCCAATATCCATGCATTTTATTTTCAACCAATAATACTCAATGGCAAGGCATATTCAATGCTAAACATTCAAAAGGATCACATATATAATATAGACCAATAAGTTCTATGTGATACCAATTGCTATTTAATGAGATTGGTAATATAATTAAGCATAAGATGATACCAAATGAAATACAATTTGCCTAATCACTAGTATGCTTCAAACTCAAGTCCAGTTTATATAAATTAAAATAGGCATACATATATAAGTTGGAGGAAAAAGGTACCAATATTTCCGTAAACACATATTTTACCTATTACCGTTGTTACTTAATGATAAATCCAACAATCATCAAATTCATTTATTTTTGAGGTAGAGTTTTGATATTCTTCTCTTCTTGAGCTCTTTCCTCAATTTGTTAAGTCTTTGGATCAATTGTATTTCTTATTGATTGACCATTCCCAAAGCTCACCCTACACAATCTTTCAATCACATTTTGGTACCCAAACTTTCTTGGGTCCATAGGGGTTATTCTTGGTTCCTTGAGGAACTCATGCATTTATATTCACATTTTTGTTCATGCACTCAAATATTTTATGTCATTTCTTATTGCATGCATGACATGTGACATTTTTATCAATAGTAACATGGTCATGAGAATTGGATGCCCTTACAAAATAATTCTTCAAATTTTTTTTTGATGTAGACCTATATCCTAATCATTGTCTTTTAAAAGCACATGTTTGAGATCCAATTAACATATTGAAATTTTTTTCCCAAAGTAAAATTTACAACAATGTTTTACAAATCTATAATCTTTTTATTCAATTCAACATTTTCATTCATAATAGATTTGCAATCGTATGTATTTGAGCTAGATATCATGCTAGATATGCTCTTTTCGAGTTTTAGCTGTTCATAGTTTAAACATGTGATTTCTTTTTCATGCATTTCATTTTTCTCAATAATTGATGTATGATCATGTAATAGTAATGAATGCTCATTTTAATCATTTTATGTTTCTTTATAAGCAAATCATATAACTCATATAATTCATTAATTGTGTCAAGCAATTCATCTTATTCAAGGGAATCATGTATCTTTTCTTCATCGCTTTCATCTAGATCATCAATAGCCATAAAATCAATTTGTTCTCTCATCAATCTCCTCATCGGATGAGCTAGTGTCAGTATCGCTCCAAGTTGCCTTCATTACTTTCTTCTAGAATTTTCCTTTGAATTTCCTCATTGGGCAATCTACAACCACATGATCCGAATTTTCATACCCATTGCAAATAATCTTGTCTTTCTGGTGCTTTCGTGGCCAAGACTCTCCTTTCTTCTCTTCTTTCGTGATCAAATGTGACATCTCATCATCACTATTATCACTTGAGCTAGCATCATCCCTATTTCTCACAAATGATTTAAGGTTTATTTTTTTTTATTCTTTTCTTATTCTTCCCTTAAATCCATTTTGAGCTCGATCTCATATTCCAATAATTTTCCTACCAAATCATCAAATTTTGAATTATTGATATTATTTAATTCCTTAATGGAGGAAGTGCAACTTCTATACTCTTTAGGGAGTGATATAAGAATCTTCTTCATTTGGTCACTAGAGTAAATACTTTTCCCTCAAGCACTAAGTTGATTAACAATCATTGTGAACCTAGAAATCATATGCTCAATATCTTCACCGGCTTCATTTTGAAGCTATCTTATTCACACATGAACCAGTTGATCTTTGACTCTTTAACTTGGCTTGTGCCCTCATTGACCATTTCCAAATACTTACACAATTCATATGCATTTCCAAACTCCGAAAGCTTGTTAGTTTGACTCCGATCAATTGCACAAAGAATATGGTTGAGTGTCTTAGCATTTAAGGGGGCTTGCATATATTCCCCATCGGTCCATACAAAATGAGGCTTTGGAAACTCCACACCATTGTTATCCTTCTTCATTAGCATTCTTGTTCCTTGGTGATAACTTTAAAGGATTGCACTTTAACAACTAGAAGGTTGTTCAACATCCCCATCTTACTATAGCTATAATCGGTTCCGGTTTAGAAGGGAGGTATAGTGGTTGAAAATCCCTCAGCAAGATTCGTTGAGTAGCTTGTAAATGCCATGATCTATTCTCAGACGGTTAGGTCTTTATTGAGAAAACCTCGCTATGATACAAATTGAAATTATCTACAAGCGCATAACAAAAAAACTCTCTATACCGAAGAGATGATGAATTGGGTAATGACCTAATATTACAGAATTAAAAATTCTTGCCGATTTTACGCTACTAAGCTATAGATTTACCAATTAAGTTTTAGCCAATTTTCTCAATTACAATATATCTCATAAATGCAAGTTTCTAAACAATAAGCATATATAAAATAAAACTTGTAATAAGTAAAGAGTTTAGGGATAGCGAACTTTGACACCAGTGATTTATAGTGGTTCGGCCAACAATGCCTACATCCACTCCCCCAAGACGCGCTTGAAGATTTCCACTAAGTTGAATCCACAACTTACACTGCGTTTTTTGTGGCTCACTTTGAGCCAAGAGTTTTGTCCCATAGGTTCACTCTAATCCTTCACACGAGTTTTACCATTGGCTCACTCTTAAAACCCTTACAATGAATTTTGTTCATAGGCTCACTCACAACCTTTTTACAAATTGCCTTTTTGAGTATAACCACTCAATAAGGGTTTTCCCAACCACAAGTGTATGAATAATGAAGATTAATGTACAACTTGGACACTCAAAAAAATAATGAAGGTTTAGTATGAGTTGCTAACCGAAGAAATCTAAGCTCACTAAAAATGATATAAATGTGTAGTGTGTGAGCTTGAGTACGAGAGTGCATGAATATAAAGGTTTTGTAAACTCTATGTTTTTGCCTTCAAATAAATTTTATAAAGGTTCAAGAAGTTAGCAAAAATGAATTTGGGGTTCAATATAGTGAAAGAGAAAACTGCCCTAACTTTTTTGTTTGAGACCGGTATGTCTGTCACAAAGGCCGGTATCTCGGTTTGACAAAGTATAACAACTATATTATCGTTTGAAGATTCAATTGCAATACCAAATTACTGACCGGTATGGATTCTTATATGCTGGTGTGTTTATCGGTATAAGGACCGGTATGGTTCATGCCAATTTTCGAGAGCATATAAAATACGAAGATTGACCGGTATGAATATCGGTATGCTCTAGACTGGTTTCAATAATTGTGCAAACTCCAGGTGACCGGTATGGAGTAGCCCGGTTCCAAAGGTGATGCAAAACCTTTCACAATAAATTAAGGACACCGATATGCGATGTGGGGGACCGGTATTCCGGTCTCAATGTTAAAATGTCAGGATTTGAAAGTTAAAACCATTTTTCACAAGATCCTAATGCATCTATATGAATATACATATGTCCTATGAGCTCAGAGGATTAAATTAACAACCCACTTTATAAAGAGATCCCTGAGCTAAGACCATAAAAGATTTTTTTCAATAGGCACTTGTCTTCACATCCATTGCTCTTCACCACCAATATGCTTCGACATCTTTTGGTAATGTCTGCTAATACGCGTCAAAGTCTTCTAGTGTTGCATCATCAAAATCCATATTGCGAATATATCGCTAATAATATTCAATAAGTTTGACAATCATCATTCACCTCGGTATTCTGACTCGAGGAATGAGTTGGGACCACATGTTATTTTATGCTTAAGGGTATGTGATTTATATCCTAATTGAAAGGATGCGCTTCTTGAAGGCTAATGTTGATTATGGGAAAAATAACGGTTCTTATTGGAAGTAGCCCCTACCACCCATCATAGGACGGTGCAGTGGCTACTTCCAATGAGAACCGTTAAAGACTAATATTGATTATGGGCATTGAAATAACGTAACAACTAATATTCAAATCCCACCATACTCGGCCCTCATATAGGCAGTACAATGATCTTAATATCTTAAATTTTTCGGAATATTTTTGAAAGGTTCTCGAATTGAAGTTAGGTCTTGAAACGGAATGATATTGGAAAATAAGAGTATGAGTATTGAAAAATATGTTGAAATATCTTAAAGTGGTGTTTCGAAGTTTTAGGAATCATGTAATTCGAATTGATAGTTATGCGTATTTTTTTATGATATATTTTTATTATTTCAGCTATACAAATAGCAAAAAAACTCTGATTAAACTGATTTTTGAACTTTTGAACTCATTTTTCTGAGACGAACAACTTTTGTTTTCAGCAATTTTTGAAATTTGCATCAGAAGAATATCAAAAATGAGAATCTTCGAATGAGTATATTATCATGGACCTGATGCAATTTCACGGGGACTTGAATGTAATTTTATGAAAATTTTCTAAAAATACCTATAAATTTTCAGAAATTACAACAATGGTCAAAACTTATCAAAACCCACCACCCAACCCACTATTACGCGCGAGAGATTGAGAGGCCAATTGTCGGCCGACAAGATGGCCCCAACAGGAACGTTCGGCCATGCTCCGTCGAATGGTAGCTGACGGTGGCCCAAATGAAGAGAGAGGAAATACGCGCACCTTATTGTGTTGATCTTGGCTCGTTGTTTTGATTCATGGCGTAATCCACCCACAAAATTGAAGCTCGAGGGACATACTACGAGTTAAGGTAAATATTTTGTCGAACAACGCTCGGCTTCACACGAATCAAGACAAACTGAATGGTGACCAATGATACCCATGCGCTCTGGTGCTTCGATTCGAATTTCATCGATTCATACTGGTTGAGAGTCCATTGGTGCCCTCGAAATTTTGATTTGACTATGATTAGAAGAATTTGCATAGTTAGGCATGTATTCCATATGATGAATACTTGAGGTATTTGTTGTTGTTTGTTTAAAGAGAAGATATATATGTGTGTGTGTGTATTTATATATGTCTATATAATCATTTTTTGATCAATATGTGATATAATATTATTGTGTCTCGATATACGAGTTATCTATCAATGGTTGATGGATTCGATAAGTATTTTATGATGTGCCTGACATGTGTGTGGATACTCTTGTTTATTTGTTTTCTTTTTGGAAAAAGTGTTTTGAAAAGTTTGTTTTCGAAAAATTTTAATTTTGAACGAGATGTATTTGATTTCGCTTATAATATGAGATGATATGTATCTGCCATGGTTCTCGAACTAAGTTTTTCCTTGTTTTATGATTTTTGATTCCGCCATGGTGCTTGTATAGGGTCCTATCCATCTGAAATGGGTCGACTCGTTAATCTCTGTCGACATGTGTAACACCTCGGTTAGTCATGATATGTCTGGTACAGTGATTCATCATGCATGATGTGGTGATATTCATATAATCATGTATAAATAGGTTTCATCCCTTAGAAATCTCACCCGGAGGTTCGGGATAAATTTTCAATTTCAACACCTTATTTGTAGTTTAACAGAGTCTCAAGAAGGTTTCAGTGTTTTGGCTTAATATTTTCTTATGATATCCGATTTCAACGATCTTTATTTTTTTGAAAACCTTAGACTGAGGCCTACAACTTAAAGTTGACCATTTTCCCAAATTCGGTCAGAACCAAATCAAAAATACAGATTTCTCACGGATGAACAATACCTACGTTTTCAAAAATTAAAATTTGACATGTGACATTATCAATACCACTATTTTTAACACAAAAAATCAACCCCTAGTATAAATACCCATGTCTATTCACTCATCTCCCTAAACTCACGAATTAGGAAGCTCTTCCTCACGTTTTTCTTCCAATTTTATCATGCAAGTTGATGCTTCCTCAAGCAAATTCATTGACAATAATCATATATTCTTAGTTTCTTCAGATTCTAGATATCAAGCAAGCATTTCCCTTTATAATTTTCGAATTTGATGAACCCTAGATTTTTAAGTTTGTGCATTTTAACTTTGATGAGTACTAACATGCATAATCATGTATTTTATGATACTCCAAGCATGGAATAAGAATTCTTTTTGAGTTTGCCCAATTTTTCCCCAAATAAGAGGCTATGGACGAATGTATACATGATGTGTGGGGCCTTGATTGTTGTGTTTTTATTTATGCTAGGTAGTGGTTCATGCTTAGAATGATGTTTTAGCATGAGTTTATATTATTTTGTGTTGAGAAATTCAAGTTGTAATTAAACCCCATTGGTCGAATCTTATACATGGTATGAAAGGGTGTTTTTGTGTTCTTGATGAAGAATGATGATGATTTTTTATGATTTATGCCTAGCATAATGTTATGGTAGTTTGGTTTGATTTAAGTTGAGGAACTTCAAGTTGTTAAAAGTGTGTTGACCAAATAGTGTGTGTGTTGTGGGTTTGATGAATTGATAATGATAGTTTGTTTATATGTTTATGCATGTTAAGTGATTATTTATCTATGAAATGATGTTGTGTAGAAATGTATGCATGAAATTGGTTGGGCTTTGTCAAGTTTGACATAAGACTTTATTTTCCAAATTCAAGTAAGCTTAGTGGAAAGTTGATTTTGATGTGTCAAGCTTGTGTTGGTTGTGTTAGGTTTATGCTTAATATGATGTTGTATATTTGAAGCCTTATTAGGAAGGCTTTGACCAAATGTATAAGGCCAAGTATAAGTTTGAGATTTAGGCTTGTATAAGGGTATGTGTGTGCATGATGATTACATGAGTTTAAGTTTAACAGAATTGTGATAAGTTTGTGTATGGGCATGTTGTAGCAGATTGGATCATGTAATGATAGTTTTTGGTTGTAGACAAATTGGGCATTTTGTTGACATATGGTTTTGGGTATTTCAAATGACTGAAATGATTATGTATCCAATTAGCTTTGTCACAAGCGTGTCATAACATGAATATAATATAGTACATCATAAGCATGTCAGGTAGTATTAGCAGTTTAGTCAAGTTAAGCAGCATGTCAATATAGCTTCAGATGTTAAATAAACATCCTAAGTTATCATGTCAGCCATATCAGCATGTTCATGCATTCATAACATTCACAATCATGCTCAGTTTCTCTGTTCAAGTATGCTAATCATACTTGGACACATGTCTTTTGTAAGACACTTCGCATGAATCTATCTATCAACTTTCAAACACGTTAACAACAGATGCCAGACTGTGAGTGTATGCTTTCTTTTCCCTCTCTTTCATGTTCCTCGACTATTTACGTTTTCTTTGATTCTATTTCCAATTCAAGAAATTTACTTCTTGTATTCAATAGTAATTTCCTTTATGTTTTAGTTGGCTCTTTCAGTTCATGCTATTTGATTATGTTTCTAATTTATATTCTTACCTTCGTTATCAGTTACGTTTATCAATTTATGCCATTAGAGTAATCTTAGTTTCATGCATTCAGTTTATGTATCCATCACTTATACTTAGTTTACGTATTCAGATTATAGTTTTAGATTGCAAGTTAGTTCATATATTTAGTTCTAGTTTTTCATTTGAGATACGTCATGTAATTTAGGTATAGGCTTCAAGTTTTAGCATGTGTTAGTTCATGTTTTTCATGATTCTCAGTTTATGTAGTTCAACACTCTTACTCACATATTCAGTAATTAAGCCTAGTCTTGTTTCCATGTAGTTCAAATCATGTTATAGGATTTCAGTTCAGGTTTACAAGATAGCCATGTCAGCTCACGTTTCAGGGTTTTAACTCATGATATCAGGTTAGTTATGTTAGGTTCAGTCAATCATGATCACGCATATCAGTTTTCAGAATACGTTTCAGATTTTATATTTTCCATGTATCTTTTTAGAAATGATTTATGAAACTCAGCTTAAGTTTTAGAAATGATTTTTATGTAACCTATATGATATTTTAGAAAATGATTTCTATTATTATATATATGGATTTCAAACCACCCGTCTAGTGTCGCTCCCTCAGCTTTAACGTCCTGGGTTTACTCAGATAGCCGATGGGATACTGATCTCCCCTATAGGCTCAGTAGTTTAGTATTTCAGCTTAGTTCCCTCTGCTTAAACGGTGCCAGATCCCGCTAAGCAATGTTTCAGTTTCCCCCAGATGAATATACTGGTATATATTTTCAGCTTACGTATATGATTTCATGTGATTTAATTCTCTAGCCACATTCATGGTTTTTGGATTATGTTTATGAATTTCATGTATAAGTTATGTGATTTCAGCACATAATTCAGTTTATAAATCGTACATACATTCTACAAAATCTCAGTTATATTTTTCATATTTATGCATTCAATAAAATTTCACAATTTATGCATTCATGTCATGTTTCTAGATAGTTATGCTCAGATCAAGTAGTTACAGAATCAGAACATACGGGTTTATATCACATTAGAGTATTTACAGGTCAGGTAAAGTTCTTGTAGTTCAGGTCTAGCAGATGTATATTTATGCCAGGGTTCCAAGTGCAATTCATGTAATCATTTCAGCCATGTCATAAAATTTCAGCTTATGTTTCATATCTTACATTCAAGTTTTTTTTTTCAAATATGAAGCATGTTAGTTTCAAGTTCAGTCTTTTTAGTTATCATGTTAAGTTTCCACAATCCATGCACAAATTAGATTAGGTCCAAGCCACCATGAGTTTGGGATGGTCTTTTACGATGGGTTTGGGTGTTTTAGTTTTAGAATCATTCCCATGTTAAAAACATGTTCAGTTTAAGCTTCATAGTTTACTTATTCTCTTCTCGTCTTTAGTTTATTTCCCAGATGAATATGATTTCAATTTTCATAGGTAGCTCGTACGACCTTTTAGTTCATGTATTTAGCATTTTAGTTCATGTCATTTGGATTCAGTTCAAGTTCTCATATTAGTCATGTCATGTCCAGGTTATTCAGATAGTATGAATGTTAGCTTTTATATATGTTCAGTTCATGCATATGCATTCCAGGTATTCAGATTTGGCTCATGTATTTGCAGTTCAGATTGTTAGGTGTAGTTTATGTAATTCTATTTAGATATTCATGTCAGTTCATTAATTTCAGTTTAGATATCGAGGTCAGTTCATGCATTCAGTTTAGATATTCAGGTCAGTTCATTCATGTCCAGATTAGTTTTCAGATCCAGTACATGCATGTCCAGTTTGATAGTTAAATGTAGTTTATGCATTTTTGTTTAGATATTCAGGTTAGTTCATTCATTTCAGTTTAGATATCCAGGTCAGTTCATGCATTCAGTTTAGATATTCAGGTCAGTTCATGCTTGTCCAGATTAGTTTTCAGATCCAATACATGCATGTCCAGTTTAGACATATAGGTTCATTCATATAGTTATAGGACAACGTATACTGCTTTAGATTTGGTTAGTATGTCATTAGGTTGCATATCTTTACAGCAGTTCCGGTCACGAATAGTTCATGTCATTGTCATGTCATGACATGTTTTCTATTTTGTGTTACATTGCGTTCTCATTATTCAATAATCATTCATGCTTCATATCCTCAGCTCAGGATACAGTTTACGTGTATATTCAGGAATTGTTTAATGCTTCATGTTCCAGGTTTAGTGTAGTATTTTAGTAAATTTCGTGGAAGTTATTTTGTAAGTTTACGTCATTACGTCGACTCACTAATTCATTCATTCGACTTATTTATCTCCTCTTTTGTTTTGCATAAATTTCAAATTTTTACGTGTGGAGGAGACGAGGCCCAGCGGCATTCATTACACATCGTAACCGTTAGAGTCAAGTCGGCCCAGTCGATAGTTTTATTGGTCAGGCCGTGAGGCCGAGTTATATTCATGTGTAATTTTTTTTACTTGTGTATAAGTATGTATTTCATGAATAGTACATCATAAGTATTTGTTAAGTTTAAATTATAAATGTTAGTTATATGATTATGTTTAGAATGTTTACAATAGTTTCAGGATCATGCTTGCATTGCAGCCACGCATGTAGTCGGTCAGACAGTAATATAGTAGGTGTAAGTGAGGGGTTTAGGTGATGGTTAGATCGTCTCATGCCGATCACATGCCTGAATTTCCCAGGGTGTGACAACATGAGCTTGCTTTCATAATATGTTCGGTTAGGACGCGCGACTCGGACATCAGATGCTTGATTTATTCATCCAGTTAAGTTGGTTCCTAGATACTTGATATAAATTTATGATAATATTGGTTTTAGAATTTGATTTTATTTATAGTAGATTAGTTTTATGATATATTTTGGATACTCTTGTTTTTATGGTTTTTCTGAAAATGTATTTTGAAAAGTTTATTTTCAGAAAATATTTGTTTTTGAATAAGATGTATTTGACTTCGCTTATATTATGATATGATATGTTTCCATCAAGACACTCGTACTGTTTTTTTTTTTTTATGTATTCTATGATTTTGAATCTATGATTTTGAAATCGTCGTGGTGCTTGTTTATTGTCATGTCCTTCTGTAGAGGACCGACCTATTACTCTCTGTCAATATGAGCTTTTTCTCGTACATTGTCCGATAAGAGCCCGCAACTCGGATATTAGACGCTTGATTAGTTTTATGATGTTTTTTTTTTATGTATTTTCAAAAGATAAGTTAATGCAACTACCTTATGTTTTTTTATTCTTATGGACAAATGAGATTGCCTGTACAAAACCAATGTTCGTAATATATGTATGTGAACAGTTTGGTTGATGAATTAGTATTGTGTCATAGTATGGTTAATTAGAGAGTTCGTTCGGATAACATTTATCTCATATCTATTCTAAAATAAGTAGTGAGTAGCGTGCGTGCATTGTATGTCTAAACCAGTACTTATGTTTATTTATGACTCACTCATGTATTCTTTGCACGTTCTGACTTTTAATCTCGTTATTTGATGACTTTTTTATCTCTGAATGTTCTGTAAGTCTATGTTGTTGGCTATATAATGTTTCAAAGGTCCGGAATGAGTTAAGATCTTAGATTTGTACATGCATGTATTTCTCGGAGGCTTATACGTGGAAGGAATACATGAAAACTCTAATGTTTAAAATCCGTATAAGTATGAGTATAAGTAAGTTGTTTGAAGTTTTGTGTATACGATTGTTATGTAGAGGACTTGAGATTTTATATAAGCTACATTTTTGAATTCGTAAATGTCATTATATGTAGAGTACTTGAGATTTTATGTACCTTGGATTCTGAAAGGTTATATGTATAAAGATAAGTACTTGACTTATCACTAAATAAAGGACTTGAGATTTTATATAAGCTACATTTTTGAATTCGTAAATGTCATTATATGTAGAGTACTTGAGATTTTATGTACCTTGGATTCTGAAAGGTTATATGTATAAAGATAAGTACTTGACTTATCACTAAATAAAGCTTTAAACTTTTCGATTTGATGATATTTCAAATATGTTTCATTTTCTAATGTATGATAAAAGAGTTTAATTTCAGAATTCAAATGATTTGGATATATTACTGATGAACACTAAAAAGTGTACAATAATTTAAAATAAAATTAATCATTTTATATTTGTAGTTTCATTAATCCATTTAATTTAGCACATTTATGAAATAATAATTAAATTACTATTTTATATATTTTTATTGTAATTTTTATTTCTTATGTAGATGAAATAATACTTTGGATGCATAACTAGAAAAATGGATGTGACATTTGGATGTTGTAGGCCAGAAACTTAAAAGGACGTTCTAACATTGTACAATTTCGGAAATTCTAACTTTGTGTAATTTTCGTAATTTGGCCATAACTTTTTACTCCAATATCTGATTGAGGCCCCTGGGAAGTCAACTACTAGCAGCACCAAAACAAAAGAAGCACCCAGCAGAGATATGAGGCAACACCAAGCAACACTTAAGGAGGTATTAAGGGACTGGCACATCACTCATGTGTAAGGATGGACATGCCCGAAGAATGGCACATGAAGCAGCGCAATTGGAGAGCCGACTTGCAGAAAAAGAGGATCGGATGAGGGCCCTTGGATTTCTGGTAAATTGTATCTGGTCATGAGCTGGACCATCTACCTACTCGGTACCTATCTCCTTCATAGAGAGAGACATGGACATACGAGAACCAGCACATTCAGATCCTCTGATAATTTAACTACACATAGCAGATGCCATGGTGTCATGCGTCCTATTAGACGAAAGAAACGGCTCTGACATAATCTTTTGGGAAGTGTTCCATCGGATGGGGGTAAATCCGAGCCTCATCTCACCCACCTTGAAATTGGTGTTAGCATTCAACAATGCGAGAGTGAAGCCTTTAGAGACAATAACATTGTCGATATACGCCGTAGAAAAGGTAGTACCTGTCATGTTTCTGATCATCGATGTTACATCCCCGGTTAATATGATTATGGGTCGGAAGTGGATTCATGCAATGAAAGGTGTGGTATTAACATTGCACCAAGTAATGAGATGCCAGTCTCTGAAAATGTTATTTATATTCGATATCAAAAGTGATCTCTCCCACGCCAGCCGATGTTGCAACATCAGCTCGGATGGAGTACACAGGATGTCAAAAAAAAAGATACAGAGTTCCAGCGAGACTAGAGATCCAGTAGAGACTAAAAAATAACAATCACAATATTACCTACTAGCCTATCTAAACACCTGGAGGACGAGCCGGATAGGCCAGAAATTACAATTGAGAATTTAGAAGATATGGCTTTAGATAAAACAGAACTAGAGAAGAAGATGTTGGTAGGATCATTGTTGTCATCCGAGGAGCATGAGGAGATAGTAGATATTCTTAAGAGAAACAATGATGTGTTCACATTGACGCATAAATACATGACATGGGTAGACCCCACTGAGGCAACTTATTTCCTCAATATTGACCCAAAGTTTCCACCAATCAAGCATAAGAGAGACGATTCACCCATGAAAGGAACATGATCATCAGTGAAAAAATGAACAGGCTCTTGAATTTAAGGGCCATAGAACCTTGCCAATACTCTGAATGGATATCAAATGTGGTTGTGGTAGCCAAGAAGAAAGGTAAATGAAGAGTCTGCTTTGACTTTACCAAACTTAACAAGGCTTGCCCTTAAAGATAGCTACCCACTGACAAATATAGACCAACTAGTAGACGCCACTGCAGGGTATGAAAGGATGAGCTTCTTGGATATGTACTCAGACTACGACCAGATCCAGATTAATGAAAAAGAAAGGATAAAAAATGTATTCATCACCAAAAGAGGGTTGTTCTGCTACAAGGTGACACTATTTGGATTAAAAAAGTAGGTGCTACTTATCTGAGGTTGATCAAGAAGATGTTCTAAGGCTGATCGGACAAACAATTGAAGCTTACATAGAATATAAGGTGATAAAGAGCAAGGCATCATCTGATAAAATTCTAGATATGAAGGAATTATTTGCTGTATTCAGGAGATACCAAATGAAGCTTAACCCCCTGATGCACATTCGGGGTATCATCTGGGCAGTTCCTAGGCCATATTGTTAGCAGGATGGGAATCAAGGCCATTCCAACTCAGCTAAGGACCATAACAGGGATTAAGGAGCCCAGACGGTCTGTGAGGTTCAGAGTCTGGCAGGAAAGATAATAGATCTGAGCCGGTTTTTGTCTAAAATGTCTAAAAAATACAAGCCTTTCTTTATCAACATCAAGCAATCAAAGACACTCATATGAGTAGAAGAGAAGAGTCAGGCTTTGAAAGAAATTGAGGCATATGTGAGCAGGGCTCCCACACTTGTAGCGCCATCATAGGGAGAAGACTTGTATTTATACCTGGAAATGTTAAAATTAGTAATGAATACAGTATTGGTCAAAGAAGAAAATTAGAGGCAACAGCCCGTGTACTACATAAATAAGATGATTTCAGATGTAGAGACTTGGTATAACACGATTGAGAAGATGATACTGGCCTTGATAATGTTAAAAAAATAAAAGTTACGGCACTACTTCAACTCACATACTATAATTGTGGTGACCAACTGTTCGATCATGCAAGTATTATCAAAGCCAGATTTGTCACGGAGACTCACCAAGTGGACAATCGAACTGGAGATATATGACATTTTCTATCTGCCAAAAACATCAAGGAAAAGACATACAATAACATATTTCCTAGTCGAAATTTAGAGTTTTAAGCTCATTAAGAAGGACCAATTGACTCTACCCGTAGACGTTGTTCAATGGACTATGCACATCGACAGAGCTAAGAATAGAAGGGGGCTGGGTTAGAAGTTTTTCTCGCGTCAGACTCGGGAATACCCAGAGAAGAAGCTTTCAAGTGTCAGACGCTTCCACAAAAAAATGAAGCACAATATGAGACTTTGATGCATGGGCTGGAGTTAGCTGCCATGATGGGTAAAGATATTAAAGGTGAACCTTGACTCTGAATTTGTAACATGACATCTGGATAGGATGTTCGAGGCCAAGAACACCAGAATGCGTGAATATATAATGAGAGTGAGGAAATCATAAGAGAATTTCACAAAGGTTGAGGTAAAAGCCATTAAGAAAGAACTTAACACTAGAGTCGATGGTCTGGCAAAGAGGGTGGCATGATGGGAACATCGAAGAGAAAGCCGAGTATCAATCCCCGAGATTGAACGATTATGAATATCATACCCTAATATAGTGGAACCTCTAATGTCAGACCAAAAACTGCCAAGCTCTATTCCAGCAGGATCTGATAGACCAGAACCTAAAGGATCAGAACCATATAGTGTACTGATGATCAAGGGAAACCCTAGCAGCTAGGTGGACCCAATCATAGAATATTTAGAAATGGAACACAACCACTGGGCAGAGGTGAAGCCTGAAAGTTCTGACTGATGGTAGTCTGATACGTATTGATTGAAGGGGAATTATTTAGAAGATCGTTTGATGGGTCACTCTTTCAAGATGATCAGGAGTATATGCTACAACAAGTGCACACATGGGTATGTGGCAATAATATAGGCTGCATAATCTTAGCTTAATAGATCCTCTCCGCCGGATATTACAAGTCGTATCTGATGGAGAGTATAAAAAAATTGGCACGATGATATGAGAAGTGACAGAAACACTTACCTGAAATACATCAACCCTATAAAATGTTGAATTTTATAGTCAGTATGTGGCCCTTCACGCTTTGGGGTTTAGATATCATTAAGAAACTCTCGATGGAAAAAGGAGAGAACTGTTTTGTTCTGGTGTCTACCGATTACTTCACCAACTAGATAGAAGTCGAACCATACACTAACGTCACCCAAAACAACATGATTCATATGGAAGCACATAATTTTTAGGTTTGGCATCCCCATTTGGTTTTGTGTATGGTTCAGAGGTTGTGATACCAATAGAGGCTGGGCTGCCTACCTTAAGAAGTCTGATTAACGAGCATGAAAAGGAGAATAAAAAGAAACTGATGAGAAACCTGGACTTACTGGAAAATATCAGAGAGTGTGAACAGATCCGACGGGCAACATGCCAACAGAGAACAAGGGCCTACTTCAACAAGAAAGTGAGGATCAAAAGATTCAAAGTGAGAGAGTGGGTGCTCCGAAAAATCCCAGAGGCCTAGTAAGAGGAGAAGCTATGAGAGCAATGAGAGGGTCCGTTCGAGGTTAGTGAGGACCTAGGCAATGAGACCTATAAGTTCTTGATTGCTAGAAATAGAAAGGCAGTATCCAGAACATGGAATGCGTAGATGCTAAAAAAATATTATATATAAGATTACTGTATTTCTTCAATATAAAATAAATATTCTTATTGCTTGCCTAATATCCATTACGCCATGAATTTTACCATAAGAAAATGAGGCCTGAAACATGGTAGAAAAACCGTCAATACCTAGCCACCTCAAGGGAATGGCTCAAAGTGTCAAAACCTAAAGAGGAAATATCTATCAGGGACTGACGTGGAAAAATAAGACTTTGATGTATGGTAGAAAAAAGCATCAGAGCATGAAATTTCTCGATGTCAGACCCTAAAGAGGGAATGCCTATCAGGGTTTGACATGACAAAGAAGACTCTGATGTATGGTAGAAAAATACATCAAAGCACGAAGTTTCTAAGCGTCAGACCTTAAAGAAGAAATGCCTATCAGGATCTGATGCAGAAAAATAGGACTTTGATGTGTGGTAGGAAAAGCCATCAGAGCACAATGTTTCCAAGCGTCACACCCTACAGAGGAAATTCTTATCAGAACTGACGTGGAAAAATAAGACTCTGTTGTATAGTAGGAAAACCCATCAGAGCACGACGTTTCCAAGCGTTAGACCCAACAGAGGAAATTCCTGTCATCGTTTGGCAGAGAAAAAAAATAAGACTATGATGTATAATAGAAACCCCCATCAGGGCATGAAAGTTCCTAAACATCAGACCCAGAAAGTAATCATTTAACAGACTCTGAAGGAAGAGGAAGACTCTGACAAACCTATCATGGTACCCAGATTCAAAACACTGGATCCAAGGGGAACATGCCTATCAGAGTCTGGCGAAAAAGTCTGAGAAGACTTTGATGCACGATAAACAAGCCCATCAGATCACAAGGGCATCAGACCATAAGAGGGAATGTCCATCAAGGTCTAACAAGGAAAATAAAAGAAAAACATGACAAATATAAAAGTACAACAATGATCCAAGATTCAACATAAAAAATATTACATCACAATAAGGTATTATATTACAATTAAATGTTATATTACATTTTTTTCTTTGAAAAATATAAATTGGTACAAAATACAAAAGCCAGCCCATCACGACACTAAATACAAGAGAGAGAGACAAGTCCTCTCCACCTTCGGGGAATCTAATGCTCGGCATACTCATACTTCTCAAAGGAAACCTGGCTTTGCAGCCTCTCCTTCGAGATCTGTTTAGAAATGTCACACACCTTTCCCAACCTGAAAGCAACAGTAGAACAATGTCTCCTATGACATGAGCTTTATGAGTACCGGCCCTTACCATAACCACCGAGGCTCTGATCAAACTTAGCATACCAACTAGAGTCCCTAGAACGGTACATGACATGGAGAGGCTCTGATGGAACTATGACCTTTTATGCAACTCTGGAAGGAAGAACTTCAATAAATTCACGTAGCAATCGAGTCGGAATGGTACGGCCATAACAGACTCAAGAGGGTAGAAACTTGTATGCCAGGAACTACCAACGTCTGTCACCGACTCTGGAATAAAAAAGATAGGGCCTCCTCTGTATTTGTCCCCCTAGTTCCGACTCAGGCCTTTGACACTATGATGGCCCAATCCATTAGTCTCAAAAGGCTGATAGCCCATTTCGGCTATATACTCTAGGACATTGCTACTGAGGATGAACTTATGCATGAGAGTGTTCTGATCCTCTAACCGAATACGCTTAGGATAACTCACTAGATTGTGTGCCAACCTTCTCAAAGATCCAATGTCAGGACATGGTTTCATATTCACATATAAAGAAAAGATATAGCGATCTGAAAAGAAAATACTTGTTTTTTTTTTATGGAAAACAACATAGGGTACACACAAAAATACAAACAAAAAAAGTGAAGGCCTAAAGGCCATGTACATTTATAATACATTATTTTACAAGTTCTTTGAAAAAATCAGGACCTGTCGAGGAAATGGTTGCACCCTCTGAAGGTGAAAGGCCGACATAAGAAGTATGAGGAACTAGTAGGCCTAGAGGAGTGGATTGAACCTCCTGAACAACCGGAGTAGGAGCATCACGAGGAGAAGCTGCCCCCGAATGGACTAGGGGAGATCTATATCGATCGAAAGTTATGTGGCACCATTCGAGGACTCTGCAAGGTCTTGGAAACCCGAACTGCCCTATGTTGGGATATATGCCATGGAGCTTCATGTAATTTATAAATGGAACATTTGTTTAAAATAAAAGATGAATTATTCATTTATCAATTGTTTTATTTAAATCGCATATTATAAATTGTCAAGTTTGCCTTTGATTACTTTTGAGCTTTCAAGCTTAGTGTATGAGTGTCATACACATGAGGATTTAAGTATGAAATTAGTAATCTAAAATAGTCCAAAACATATACTTTGTTTGTGCTTTATCTACAGTTGGAGTCCATTCTATAAATGTATGGCGACCTTGATCCAGGATCCTCCATGTGGTGACAAGAGAATGAAGGCACTTTATATGATGTTATCATATAGGACTATACCCAGATATAAATGAATTTCTTAAAATATCTGTTAAATAAGAAAATTATTTTAATCTACTAGATGGTCATATATGGATTGACCTGAATCTTAAGTGTACTACGAACTCCTACATAGCAGACTATGTCCTTTGATTTACAAATGTGAGTTTGGTGTAGAAATCCCGACCAAAAGTTACGTACTTTCGGGACATGGTTTGGTGTGTAACTAGGGACGTTTTACATAAGTATGAAGTTCACTCCTTCTAGCGAGAACTAAAAGATTATCTTCCTTAAGGGTTGATTCGGTATTTAAATGATTAGAGCGCTCAAATCTTTCTATTATGAATAGAAAGATTAATATTCATAATAGTTAGATTAATATTCATAATATTTATGCATAAATCGTTCATTATAAAATAAATGGTATTTAAGGTAAAAATAATTAGAGTGGTATAACAGATATTTTGACCCGACTCTAATTATGAGATACTCGTGAAAGGTCAATCTGTATGTAACGACTATATCAATGGACACCGACATAGTTCGGATTATATTATATATCTACAGCAATGAGAGTGCAACTTTAAGTTTTAGTTACATTTAATAATTCTGAATATTTAATTAAAGAGTTTAATTAATATTTCACGATTATTTGAGTTCGAAATTGTAGATCCATTTGGTCCACGTGCTGGCTCGATATACTGTAGCAAATATAATATAATTGGATAGTTTATTTATAACTCACATGCATTGATATTATTAATATGATTATTAATATATGTGATACTTGAAACTTTATATTAATTTTTAATATAAGTTTTTCTATGACAGGTGATTATGAGATAATCATTTATTGTTTATTAAAATTTTATCATTAATAAATTATTTTGTAATTTAATATAATTTTAGAAATGGATAATTATTGAAAAATTATTTCAATTTTTTTCATTTACAAAAATGGAAGTTACATTTTTCATAATGGTAATTTTTGAATGTCTTAATGAAGAGATTTAACCAAAGTTATTTTGTTGTTAAAATTGGCCATCATGGCCGAATTTGACATAGGGAGAGGAAATGTTTCTTTTGTGATTTGATTACAAACCAAATCCTAAATATAAAAAGAAAGTTTGAATTTCTTTGGAGGCATCTCTCATATTTTCCTAACCCTGGCCTCCCTCATTCTTGATTTTCTCTCAAGTGTTGAGAGAAAAAGAAAAAAATAAAATAAAATTTCATCCGTGGCTACTTTTAAATCTCTAAAGTGTTTACTGATTTGTTTGTACTTGTGAGTGAAGCCCACTCTTGAATTTATTGGTGGCGAGTTATAGCACGAAAGACCTTTTGGAACTCAACACGAAATCATCTCAATCTCTTTATTGTTGTCCTCGGCAGTGAGTAGAAAAATCTACTCATTGCCGCTCCTTATTGCTTCATCCGTGTTGTAGTTTTGTACAGCTTTTGGGGGAACATTAAGGGAAGTTTTAAGGATATTTTTGGGGGCTGTTTTTTTTTAGAAAAATCAGACTAGAACTGTTGTTCCATTTGTACCAAGACAGTGAGCATTTTGGTGTGCACATTGAGAGTTTTCAATATTGTAAAACTGAATTGTCTTTGGACTATTTTGGGGGCTGTTTCAGCGTTGCTAAAATCATCAAAAACAACCCAAAACAGTAGCATATAAGGCTGTCCAGATTCAATCAAGAGAGGAAAGGAATAGAAAAAAATTTAAGTCGATTCCGGTGTCTAAGACGCTTCCGCCGTGCGGGAAATCAATTCCTACAATTGGCATTAAGAACGAGGTTGAAAAGTATTCTAAACTTCTCCTTTTATTTTAATTATGAGATAATTATGTGTTATTTATTTATTTTTTAAGTATAAGATGCATAAAAAATTTAAAATTTTATATGTCATATGAGTGGGCATAAAAAAAATAATTTTATGTGATAAAATAAATTCATGTGATGAATGTTTATTTATCTTTTTAAAAATGCATTGGTTGTAAATTTTTTGGGCTCTTATTTTTATTTTATTTATTTTGGGGATGTAAGACCATAAGGCTATTTTGTAAATGTTGTAAAAAAATATTCCTTTATATAATTTTTATGTTCTATCCAAATTTAATGTAAATGGTGGAACTGTTGCCGTCTAGAATATCGTAAGAAGTTACATTACACAAGCTGTTTCATGGAGCAAGAGTTGAAGACCAAATGATGCTTTGGTGACTTATGTACTAATTAGATTAGCATAGAAAAATAAGATCATAATTAATGCATTAGTTTGTTGTATATATGTTTTAATTCAAATTGTTTGAATAACATGTCATAAAGCATAGGATGTCCACTCATGCATTATGACATGTCATGACATTAAATGCATATTTAATTAATCAAAAGATAACAATTATGTATAAATTTAAATAGTTTAAATATAGATTGATACATGCATGTATTAAATTAAATATTTTAATTTATATAAGTTTAAAATTTGACAATTTGGAAAAAATAATTAATAAGAGACTAGTTATATGGTTTGGTATATAGGATGGAAACCCAGACGTAAATTTCATAGCTAATTCTGAATGGACGGTAGTGTGGTCTGCACCCGGGATACAACTCCACTTACCAAATAAAAATAACATAAGTGACCTTTATCTAATTAAATAGTTTAATTAAATAATTGCTCAATCCAGATTTATTTTTTAAACTTAAATAGTAAAATAAAATATTTAAGTCACTAAAAAGAACACTTAATTAAATTATTTAATTGAGTTATATTAGTTTAAACTAATAAAATTAGTGAACAAAATTTTAAGTGTTAAAATTTGGAGATATCACTAATAATCTATTAGTATTAATTAGGTTATGTTTTTAGTCACACATAATCTAAAAATACTAGTATAATAGTAACATTTAACTCTAAAATAGTGAGTGAGAGAGGGATATATGATAATATATACTGCAATCTCCGTTGTTAGTTCAATAACGTGATATTCAAAAGGCGCCTTGAGGCGATTTTATTTTCGTCCCCTAATAATGGTGTCCTTTTTGGGTCAATATCAAGATTGAATTCCGAGAGGATATGAATTCTAGATGTATCTGGTGTTTTGACCTACCCTACGAAGATACTTCATTAGTAAGTCAAAGAGTTTTGAAACCGCAGGTTACACTCGCAAAGGAATGATTAAATGTTAATTAAAATTCCATGATCAAGTCAAATAGTGGTTGATTAATATAGGAATTAGATTTATTCCCGCATATGTTAATCAATTGATATTGTCCCGATCTATCAGGCAAATACTTGACCTACCATACGACGTCACTTATTTGTGGAATGATAGATTTCTGTGGCACAATAGTTATTTTTAGGTTTCTTATTCATTATACATGGTACATGCATCATGTTTAATTTTATGCCTAAATTTTTTTAAAGATTTTAATATGCGATGATTGGATGTTAAAATGCATGCTTGTTTTATTTTCAGCTATAGTTTCTCCAATATTTCAATTCTCTCAAATGATAAATTAACCGAGGAAAACTATGTTAAATGGAAAAGTAACATGAAAGCCATCTTGTTTTGTGGAGACCTTAAGTTTATCTTGACGGAGGAATGTCCTCCAGAGCCGGTCAGAAATTGTGGTCAAGTTGTGCACGATGCCTATCAAAAATGGGTCGCGACCAATGAGAAAGCCTGCTGCTACTTGCTGCAAAGCATGAGCCAATGGCTACAATATCTTTGATGATGGAGTCATTGCAGGGCATGTTCGGGCAGCCTTAAGAGCGGCAACGTCATGAGGGTATAGTCTTAGTGATGACCGCAAGGATGAAGGAATGGATATCTGTCCGAGAACACGTCTTTAGGATAATGACTTAACTCAACATGGCTGAAACTCATGGGGCTCGTATTGACGAATGAAGCCATATGACCATGATCATGGAAACACTTCCGAAAAGTATTTTGCAGTTTAAAAACAACTATAATATGAACAAATTACCTTTTACTTTGACTCAACTGCTTAATGAGTTCACCCAATACGAGTTCATACTAGTGGATTCTTGATAAGTGTGATTTATATCCATTTATTCATTGACCGGCTCAATCACACGCGTATAATGCAAGCGAACGTATCGTTCAGGTAGTATAAAAATACCAATCCCACGAGGACTTAATTCCTACTATTGTTATTAATTGTTGATACTATTTATTTACAGGTATATAATTAAGGTAGAAGAGATTGATTGTTTGATTGGTTGGTTGAAAGTGAAATTGCTAAATAAATAAAATAAACAAAAGAAAATAGAACAGAAAATAACAAAAGACATAAATATCTAGGGTCGTGATTCCACACAATATTATTCTAATGATTAATTGAATCTTTTATATATGTGCAATAAATCAATTTGCTAACCTGGAACACGAAAAAATGCAAAAGCCTCTGTCGATGGTCAGACGCAAATACCCAAATAACCCAATTAAGCATATGTCTATGTTAACCGAATTATCTGAATTCATTAAGTTCAGGTTCTAATTATGGCTACCCACGCCCGACAGGTATATGTCTATCCTGTAATGAAATCTATTAAAAGATTATCTATCCTCAAGGAAGATCGTGAGCTATTGAATCTACGGCTGAAACATAAAATCTCTTTTCCAAGTTCATTTTAAGTTTACCAAATCAATCTTATTGGTGATCAAGCAACAAGAAGCATTAAGCTTAAGATTCAATAAACAAACTAAACAATTACCTATTGTATAATTAAATCAATTATTAAATTTGTTAATACTGTGTTTCATCACTTCTCTAGAATTAAAAATAAAATATTGGGGTTATGAGATCCACTTTTAGAAATCTCACTTTGTTATAATATGGAAATTGCCAGTGTTACCCAATTAAGTTGAACCAGCCATAAAGGCGGTGTTATTATTTATCCATAAACCAGCCATATAGGCGGTAATTATCCGTCACCTAAAGACCGACCTATAAGCGGTGTCACATTATGTTACATAATTAAAACCAGCCATTAAGACAGTATCAACTCTTAATCCATATTAAATTACAATTTCCATATAATAAATTAGGTGGGATTAATCTACCTTTACTATTTCTAATTTAGAAATCTCCCTTATTATAATAAATAAATCTGCATGATAATTACCAACCAGCCATATAGGCGATATCCTGATTAAGTCAAATTAATAATTAATTACCAACTGACCAACCAGGCGGTATTCATGCTTAGTCAAGTTAAAACCAATTTATAATTAATTAACAACCGACCAATATGGCGGTATCCTCATTAAGTCAGGTTTTAACTAGTTTATATATTATAATTGAGGGAGATTAATCTAAATTATGATTGTAAAAAGCTTCACCCTTCCCCAGTAGTAATTTAACTACTGAACATAAAAGAAAAGAAAATAAAAGAAAATAAAAATAATTACTGAAAGTAAAAATTCATAATTAAAATTACTGAAATTAAAAGTACTGAAAGTAAAAGTGCTGAAAGTAAAGTGCTGAAAGTAAAGTACTGAAAGTAAAAGTGTTGAAAAGTAAAAGTGCTGAAAAGTAAAAGTGCTGAAAGTAAAAAATACTAAAAGTAAAAGTATTGAAATTAAAAATAAAAATACATATTTTAAATAATAAAAATATTTACAAAATAGATGCAATCCTTTTAAAGCCTATAAAGACCCAAAGAAAAGCACACCAAATGAAATGAAATCGTCCTGAATTTATAGGGAAAAATTGGCTTAGCGCGTCGCGACGCGTGGCCATTACGCGTCGCGACGCGCCACATGTCGCACAAAGATTGGCTGCTTTGATTCTTATCTGATGATGTGGCGATAAAGAATCTGTTGGCCCAATAGAATGCTGACACATGGCACTTTGGATGATTAACTCAATAATTATGCTGACGTGGCGATGACGTGGTGATGTGGATTGTCGGCAGCATGTGTTGGTGACACGTGGCAGTGCGCACGTTAGCAAATTGGCTGTGATGTTGGCACGTCGCACGTTAGTAGAACCTGGTGCACGTTAGCAAGATACGGCGCACGTTAGTAAGGTCAAACTTCTCAGATTCTGACACGTGTCCCTGGTGCACATTAGCAAGCTCCTGGCGCACGTTAGTGGTCACAACACAGATTGCGCGTCAAGACGCGCCAAATTACCATTTTTCACTTTTTGTCCTTTTTCACTGTCTTGGCCCCGAATCACCTCCAGAGAGTCCTAAAACTTTATTTATCTACAAAATAACACAAAACACATCAAAATATTCACAAAACTCAAGAAACTATACAAAATATTAGGTCAAATGAGTGGGAAATAATGATGCATTTACCACTCATCACACCCCAAACCTAACATTTTGCTAGTCCTCAAGCAAAACATCAAAATAAAATAACATAAACATCTTTAAAATAAAAATTAAGCTAAGCCACTTTCGTAGGGATCACGGTTGTATTTAGCGTATGCAACAAGCCTTTAAACCCCTAGGTGTCCCTAGTGGATGAGTTGTAGTCTCGTGAGGGCTTACAGTAACGATACTCACAAACGTTTTGATAAAAGTAAAAAGATAGTAAAACTAATGCACACAAAAGCAAAAAGACAAGAGAAAAAAGAATAAAGAAGTTAGTGATTAAACATGTGAAACTTCTAATCCAAGTAATATTTGTTTTGTTTCTTTCTAAATTACTGAATAAGTAAATTCTCCGATTATTTTTATCATTCTTCATTTTAATCAGATTTATGGAGAATTCACAAATTAAATAATTCAAAATGAAATAAACAAAAATAAACTTGTTTCGAAATAGGTTGAGATACGTCTCAGGAGTGAAAATTCCTTACTCGGCTATCTCTTACACAATTTCACCCGATTAACCAAGTAAAAACACAAAAACACAAATTATTTTTTTGATTTTTGTTAAAATGTTTCAATTTGTTTTTGTATTTTTTCAAAAATTTTGACTAAAATAACACAAATAAAAATAAGATATTAGTCAACTATTCCCCTCTCCCAAACCTAAATGAGACATTGTCCCCAATGTCTTAAAAAGTAGAAGAAGAGTTTAGAAAACAGTACCTGGTTAGCTGAAATTCTATATCTAAATGAAAAGTTAAAGGTTAAGATCCAGATTTATCCGACGCTTCTTACGATCATTATCAGACCAGTTAATCTTGGAAAGGATGGGGTCATTTTGTGGTTCAAAGGCTAAGATTTGGTCAATTAAATCTGTGGCAATTCTGGCAGTAAAGACATACATGGCACAATCAGTTCCTCTTCATTTGATGCCCCAATCAGATTTGCCTCCGCCAAGGGTTTTGGGATGATCCCAAAACTTGACTGCCTCATTCCTGTACAGCCTTTGAAACGATCCCCATTAATCCAAGACTACCTCCGCCATATACTAAGTGCATATTCCTTTCAGCTATGACTCGACCCAATTCATATGCTGCTGCTATGTACTCTGGTTTCACACCAACACTAGTACCACAGAACACACAGATGTTTACAACTCGTCTTCTTGAAGTGGCTTCCATTTTTTTATATTTCTTTCTCAGCTCTGGATGCTTTCAAGTGTGCAATGATGAGTTGAATTTATAGAACCTGAAAAAGGGTGAGTAATAATAGCACTAGTATCTTCCAAATGACGATTTTAGCTAAACAATAAATCATGAAAGGTCAAAAAGTCTGGATCCTGTCAGAGAAAATAAAAGAAAATAACAAAAGAAAAGAAAAGCAAATCAAAGTAATTAATAAGGTAATGGAATTGTGTACGCAATATACCACTCGTTTGTATATAAACCCATTATGATGCATCTCAATAATTAATTCTTTACTCAACCATCATTAATGACTTAGCTATAATCTTTGTGATTGCTAAACACCATTCCTTCATGTTTTTCTTTGCTTTAATTACTCCATTTGTTATTTTCCTGAAAATTTCACACAAAATTAAAAACTCTACAACATGTATATACAAAATATGAAAATAGAAATTTCAACAAAATTGCATGGGTTGCCTCTCTGCTAGCGCTAATTTTTTCGTCTTCAGCCAAACGTGACTGAAATCCATCTATCAATGAGGTCTCAGCGTGGTTTGGATTTTCGATTAAAGACAATCCCGTGAGCATTGCTTTTGAAGGGTCTATTCCAACGGTAATGTGGCAAAAAGAATTTTGTCTTATTCAGTGCTTGTACCCTCTTTTTAATCTTTGTCACTCCAGTGGTTCCTGAAAAGAAAGAAAGAAAATCAGGAGGTCTCGTATGGTGCCTGAATTGGAATGGAAATTCCATTCTGATTTTAGGTCTTCATCATCTGATATGACTGGCTCAAGTAGCTCATCTTCATACATTAGTGCAAAACATGCTCCAAGATCTTCATTTTGAGGATGGAAAGTTTCATCCTCACTTTTTGGTGCAATTGGTACAAACAGTTCTGCTTCTTGATCTTCGTAGAGTCCGAAAAATAAAAATCAAATAGAGACTTTGCTGGTTTGGGCCCCTGTAGTGATACCTCTGGTTATTGATACTGCTCAACCTCCTCCATTGTTAAGGTGTCATCGTGAACTGCTTGGTACTCGAAGGCTTTGCCAGTGTCATCTGCAAATGCTCATTGAGGTATGTAACTCTGGTTTTCTGTTAATTGTCTCGCTTGATCTGTCATTCTTTGAATGGATGCTGTTTGCCTCTGAATACTTTCAAATTGATTTAGAATGTTTCAAGCATTGTATCCATCATTTCGTCTTGTTTCTTGATCCAATCTCTGAGCATGTCAATCACCTGATCTTCCTCTGATGATTCTGGTTCTTGATGAAGATCATAGGTGGATGGTGGATAAGATGGAGAATATGACGGTTCTATGAAATATGTTGGTTCTTCGTACCTTGAATGATTATGATCATTCTATCACTCTGAAATGTATATGCATTGATCGCTCGGGTGGTTTCCATCGCATATTTCACATCTCCCCATTACATTCTGTTGAGCAAATGTAGTATTGCTTGGTTCTGACATCCAGTGATAATTGTTGGGCTGGACGACAGGGCTCAGAAAACCGGACTGTTGTTCCCAGATTTGAGGTGTATCTACTTCTAATAAAGCTCGTAATTTTTTAATCTCCCAATAGTTTTCCATTTCAACCACCTGAAAAATAAAAGAAAGAAATAAAAATTACAGATAAAAAGAAAATTAGATACAAGTAAATTAGATAGCTTCAAAATTAATAACTCAAGAAAAATAAGTCCCCGGCAACGGCGCCAAAAACTTGACCGGCGTAATCACACGCATATAACGCAAGCACACATATCATTCAAGTAGTATAAAAATATCGATCCCACGAGGACTTAATTCCTACTATTGTTATTAATTATTGATACTATTTATTTACAGGTATCTAATTAAGGGAGAAGAGATTGATTGCTTGATTGGTTGGTTGAATGTGGAATTGCTAAATAAATAAATAAATAAAATAAACAAAAGAAAATAACAAAAGACATAAATATCTAGGGTCGTGATTCCACACAATATTATTCTAATGATGAATTAAATCTGTTATATATGTGTAATAAATCAGTTTGCTAACCTGGAACACGAAAATATACAAAAGCCTATGTCGATGGCCAGACGTAAATACCCAAATAACCCAATTAATCATATGTCTATGTTAACCGAATTATCTGAATTCATTAAGTTCAGGTTCCAATTATGGCTACCCACGCTCGACAGGTATATGTCTATCCTATAAGGAAATCTATTAATTGGTTATCTATCCTCAAGGAAGATCGTGAGCTATTGAATCTAAGGCTGAAACCTAAAATCCATTTTCCAAGTTCATTTTAAGTTTACCACATCAATCTTATTGGTGATCAGGTAACAAGAAGCATTAAGCTTAAGATTCAATAAACAAACTAAAGAATTACTATTGTATAATTAAATCAATTATTAAATTTTTTAATACTGTGTTTCATCACTTCCCTAGAATTAAAAATAAAATACTGGGGGTTAGAAGATCCACTTTTAGAAATCTCACTTTATTATAATATGGAAATTGCCAGTGTTACCCAATTAAGTTGAACCAACCATAAAGGCGGTGTTATTATTTATCCATAAACCAGCCATGTAGGCGGTAATTATCTGTCACCTAAAGACCGACCTATAAGCGATGTCACATTATGTTATATTATTAAAACCAGCCATTAAGACAGTATCAACTCTTAATCCATATTAAATTACAATTTCCATATTATAAATTAGGTGAGATTAATCTACCTTTACTATTTCTAATTTAGAAATCTCCCTTATGATAATAAATAAATCTGCGTGATAATTACCAACCAGCCATATAAGCGGTATCCTGATTAAGTCAAATTAATAATTAATTACCAACCGACAAACCAGGCGGTTGACCGGTGCGTAATCAAACACTTATAACACAACCACACGTATCGTTCAAGTAGTATAAAAGTATCGATCCCACGAGGACTTAAAACATTTTGTTATTAATTTATGAAGTCAAATTTTTACGAGTATCTAATGGATTGGTTATTTGATTGGATGGTGACTTTAAACTTAAAACAAGTAAATGAAATTGCTTGAAAGTAGATTTATGAAAATTCAATTATATAAAACTATCCAAGGTTGTGAATCTTTCTAATATCATTTTTAAAGATGAAGGTTATCTTACGGTTGTGTAATATATCGATTTATTAACCTGGAACACGAAATTATGTAAAAGCCTCTTCCGATGGTCATATACAAATACCCAGTGTAACCCGATTAATCATATTCCTATGTCAATTAAGTTATCTGAATTCAATAAGATTAAGTTCCAATTATGGCTACCCCCGCCCGACAGGTATATTCCTATCTTGTAAGGAAATCTATTAAAGGGTTATCTATCCTCAAGGAAGATCGTGAGCTATTAAGTCTAAGGTCTTAAACCTAAAATCCTTTTTCCAAGTTCATTTTAAGTTTACCGAATCAATCTTATTAATGGCCAGTTAACAAGATGCATTAAGACTAAGACTCAATAAATAAACCTTTATATTACCCAAACCGTAATTTAATCCCTTATAAATCGGTGATATTAGACTTCATCACAACCCTAGATAACTAACTTAGTTATGACACATAATTATGGCTGATAAAAACTTAAATAAAATAAAAGACATAAAGTAAATTGCTGGAAATTAAATACTGAAAAGTAAATTGTTGAAAAGTAAATTGCTGAAAAGTAAATTGCTGAAAAGTAAATTGCTGAAAAATAAATTGCTGAAAGTAAATAAAGTAAAAATACAATAAAAGAAAATACTGGGGGTTAGAGGATTCACTTTTATTACTACTATTTTAGATATCTCCCTTAATATAATATATTAACTTTGCGTGATAATTTCCAACCAGCCATATAGGCGGTATCCATGCTTATTCAGGTTAAAACCAATTTATAATTAATTACCAACTGACCAATATGGCGGTATCCTCGTTAAGTCAGGTTTTAAATAGTTATTATATTATAATTAAGGGAGATTAATCTAAATAACAATAATAAAAGCCTTACCTTTTACCCCAGCAAGGGGGAGTTACCTCCTTATTGCGTAAAAGTAAATTGCGGAAAGTAAAGACTTAAAAGTAAAGAAAAGAAAGTGCGAAAGTGAAATTAATTACTGAAAGTTGTAAATAAACAAGCAAGATACAATCTTCTTAGTTATTCTTAAGGAATTACAAAGAAGAAAGTATGAATTTACAAATGAAATGGCTTGGTATTTATAGGTAAAATTTTGCCTCCACCAAATCCATTATTAATTGCTCCACTAATTGCTCCACCAAATCCATTATTAATTACTCCACTAATTGCTCCACCAAATCCTCCACTAATTGCTATCATGTTTGGTGGAAGTTTGACTATTTTTATTTTTTATTTATTTATTTATTTTTTTGCTTTGAAAATGACTTTAATAATTACGCATAACACACTTCTGGATGTTTCATCAATTTCGGTCATGCAATATTCAGAATTCGAAATTATTCTGTTCTTCAAAGTTGTAGATCTTTGAGTTTTCTTTAATTTGGAACTTGAATCTGCTCAATCTGATATCGGAGAAAAATGTTATGCCCAAAATATGATAATTACGCAAAACTAGAATTTCTGAAACTGTACTTCGTTAGAACGCCCTTTCAAGTTTCCAATCTCCAAAATTAATAGTTCAAGTCCAATTTTTGCCCTTATTTCACTCACATTTCGTCCTAAATGATTTCATTGAGTCCCAATATTATTTTATCTGCAAAATAAACTAAAACACATCAAAACATTCATCAAACCCGAGAAACTAAACAAAATATTAAGTAAAAGGGGCGGTAAATATTGATATATTTTCCGCTCATCACACCCCAAACCTAACATTTTGCTAGTCCTCGAGCAAAATAACAAAATAAAATACAACAAACAATTAAAATTAAACTAAGCCACTTTCGTAGGGATCACGGTTGCATTTAGCATATGCAACATGCCTTTAAACCCCCAGGTGTCCCTAGTGGACGAGTTGTAGTCTCTTGAGGGCTTACATCAACGATACCCACAAACGTTTGATAAAAGTAAAAAAATAGTAAAACTAATGCACACAAAAGCAAAAAGACAAGAGAAAAGAGAATAAAGAAGTTAGTGACTATCAGGTGAAACTTCTTATCTAAGTTACTAGTTGTTTTCTTTCTTTCTAAATCACCGAATAAGTAAATTCTCTGATTATTTTTACCAATATTCATATACACAGCTAACAAAATATTAATCAACTCATTTTACCCACAATAGTCACAAGTGCAGTTGAGAAGAGAGAAATATTTTTGTCCTAAAGTTTTATCAGAATTCACACATTTTTGTAGCAATGGAATAATTTTTCTGATTTTTTTTCTTGATTTTTGATTTTTTTATAGACAATATCTTCCATCCATGTAACGAGCTTTGGGTCAGTGACTCCCAAACCAGTTGGGTTTAGGGCACTAGGTGTTAAGACACCCATACGGACTTAATTACTCAGATTTCCGATATAAATGTAATTTTTTTTTGCAACATCTTCGATCCATGTAACGAGCTTTGGGCCAGTGACTCTCAAACCAGTTAGTTTTAGGGTACTAGGTGTTAAAACACCCTTACAGACTTAATAACTCGGATCAAAGATGATTTTTTTTATCCCATCGCTTTTTTAGGTGCTTCCTCAATTTAAACTAGAGCATTGAATATTACAAACTTTTCAATTACATCTCATGTCCGAATGTTACCATGCATAATGATAATATCTGTCAACTGAGCATATGAAGATCCATTTTAGTTAGTTTTATGGAGAATTCACAAATTAAATAAGTCAAAAGGAAATAAACAAAAATTAACTTGTTTCGAAATAGGTTGAGATACGTTTTAAGAGTGGAAATTCCTTACTCGGCTATCTCTTACACCAATTTCACCTGATTAATCAAATTAAAAAAAAACACACAAAAACACAAAATATTTTTTTGATTTTTGTAAAAATTTTCAATTTTTTTTTGAGTTTTTCGAAAAAAGTTTGACAAAAAATAACACAATAAAAACAAGATACTAAATAACTATTCCCCTCCCCCAAACCTAAATGAGACATTGTCCCCAATGTCCTAAAAAGTGGAAGATGAGTAAAATGAATCGTGAAAGGTCAAAAAGTCTGGATCATGTCGGAGAAAATAAAAGAAAATAACAAAACGAATCACAATTATTAGGAAAAGACAAAGAGATATAATATTTACAAGAAAAGTAGCGGCTTGATTGACGTCTATGCGTCATGGACAAGCTTCCCATCCAATTTTCTTATAAATTGGCAAACATGATCTTTTTTAGTCAGATTCCCGAGACTTAAATGTTGTCTTTCTTTTCGGAATTGTGTATGTAATTTTCGAGTGGTTATATGAACATATCCACTGGGATGCGTCTCAAGAGTCGAAAATATATCATCTAAAGACTCCTTACTCAAGCCATCCATAATGAATTTAATCTTATCTTCGCGGTTATTAGACACCATTCCTAAAGAACGACAACTGGTATTACATGTCATGCGAACACATTTATAGCAAACACCCATTCTTTTAGTTCTTCTCTTTTTAGCATAGGTGCTTCTACCTAAACCAGACAGATGTGAAATAAAAGAGTCAGAAGACTCTCCTGCCAATCAGACTCGTGCTTCAATAATCCAACGAATGTCAGTAGGAATACCTTTAATCATTAGTAGTCTCATCCGTTCCAAGCGAGTTTTGTAAATTTTCATCAGAGATTTTTGAGGGAGAGAAGGAAATTGCTTGTGAAGATTTGTGAGAACTTACTCCATCCTGAAATCTGACTTAATATGTAAAAACTAAACACATAAAAATCAAACACACAAAATCTGAATATATACACAAATTTGCGTGGGTTGCCTCACAGCTAGCGCTAAATTTAACGTCGTCAGCTAGACATGACTGCCCGAATGTTATGATGGATTTGAAAGTGTGACACTTTCTTTTTGTCGCTCAATTGATTCTCCCCAGTAGTGCTTGACACGCTTGTTTTTAACCTTGAATGTTTTATTGGAGTCGGGATCATGTAACTCAACGGCTCTGTCTGGTAAAACCTTGGTGATTAAGAATGGACTTGACCACCGTGATTTTGGCTTCCATGGGAAGAGTTTCAAGCTTGACCCTCTGCCCTGGTTCCAGTTGTATGCGCACTAACTTTTCATCATGTCTCTTCTTGGCCTTTTCTTTGTACAATTTGGCATTCTCGAAAGGCTGTATGTGAAATTCCTCCAATTCGTTGAGTTGGTGGAACTGTTCCTCTTTTGTTGCTTGTAGTGCAAGAATAGGCTTCTTCAGTGCGCAGTAAGCTTTATCTTCAGTCTCCACAGGCAATTGAAATGCTTTAAGTTTGTCAGTAGAACTTTGCATTGCATTGGAGTTCTGGATGGTACTATTTATCACATCAAGTCTGAAACATTCCTCATTCTTTTCATCATCTGGGAAATTCATGGCCTTGAAAACATTGAATGTTACTTCTTGGTCCTTTACCCTCATGGTTAGTTCTCCTTTCTGTACATCAATAATGGTTCGACCAGTAGCCAAGAATGGTCTCCCAAAGATGATCGGCACATCTTCGTCTTCCTCCATATCAAGGACAATAAAATCTGCTGGGAAACTAAATTTGTGAACCTTGACCAGCACATCTTCAACTATACCTCTCGGAAATACGAGCGTTCTGTTGGACAATTATGACCCATAACGTCGATATTTGTACAGATCTTGGTGTTGTTGTACAAATTAACTATGTGATAAAGGAGATTGCACTCTTATCATTTGTGATTAGATCACCTAGATGTATAAATGATAAGAGGTCCCTGTGATTTGTTCCTGGATTGAGAATGATATGAGACAGTATCAATCCATGAAGGATAAATCATTAAATATCCCTAGTCAGAGCATTATCGAGATTGGACATCGATGAATGCGTAAAAGACTAGTATTACACTTGTGCGCGTTGTGAGGGCACAACGGCATAGTTCTCGTATATTTGGGTATAGGATACTCATGAAAGTGTAATAGGAGGTTGTGTTTCACCGATGGTACAGGAAACAGCTTCGCTCTGGATAGACCCCCTCAGAATTCCATTGGTAGTATGACTCTGTGTCTATGGAAGTCTGAAATCAGGGTATGTGTATTTGGTTTTAACCTGAGACTTGCACCGCTAATACTTGCGACAATCAATATACTTTGGTTGCGATCGTCCAGGGATTTAACAGGTTCTGTGTACGACAATATTGGGTATATTGAGAATCGTAGTGTGTTAGGTGTGATGTCAAGACAGAAGTGTCACTCCGATCATATGGAGATGATGATCACGTAGGGATACATAACTGGTTCTCTAAAAAGGTTGTAACCGTCAGGATAATATGACTTGGTCATGGTTATCCGATATTAAAGAGACTAGTTACTCGTAATCCGATATATGCTTCGTACGGGGTAGATCTTGTACCAGCCCCAGGCCTCGCATGTGATCATCCGATACTGGATAGAAGTACGCAATACTACGTATACTACGCCTGATATAGATCCTTTATTCCTGTAAGGATATTTCCGGAGAATTGGGTAGGCATGGCGCTTTGCTAGAAGCCAACCTTGTCTTGTAATTCGGTATAAACGTAGTACGAGGTACTTACGTGTTTGGATAGTCCGACGACCGAATTTACCGCCAACAAATCCGAGGATCTCATGGGTCGCTTCCTAAAGATTCACCGATGACGTATAACTCACACTTTTAATTAATCTGGGATTAATTAGATAAGAGAGAAAATTAATCTAGGATTAATTGCGGAGATATTTTATCTGGGATAAAATATTGATTAAAGAGAGATAACGATTAATTTGGAATTAATCGGAAAATTAATATATTCGATATATTAAAAAAAATTGGATTTCGACGCGGAATTGAAATTAGATTTTAATTCGGGCGAACGAATTAATTTAGAATTAATTCGTTAGCGACGTGAATAGTGACTTCGCTAGGCGTAATCATTTAATTGCGTCGCAACGGAAAATTCGTTAATTTGGAATTAGCGAACCCGAGCCCAGGATTATTTGCGAGCGCATTCGCATTTGGAATTCGAGTGCGGCACGCAAGTCAAATCAAGCGTCAAATCATTAGTCGCATCAAGCGTCAAATCACTTGTCACTTTGAGTGATGTGACTTGACAACTTGTGATTGATGTGATTAGGTGATGTGTGTGGTTGGCAATTAAAGCTTTAATTGTTTGACTTTTTAAGTAATTATTTTGGTATATGTTTTGTAAATGAATTACCAAAATTACATAACACATTTTCATCTCTCTTCTCACTCCATTTTTCTCTTATCTACACACCCATGGTGGGCATTCTTCACTGGTTTTTCCACTGTAAAAAAACGTGACCAGTGAAGGGGAAGCAAGTGTGATTTTGTGGCAAAATCAGGAGTGCTAGCACACTCCGGGATCATGCGAAGGTGATAGGGAAGTCCACCCATGACCGGGAACCATTCGACGAAGCTTGGAGCTTGACGAAGGACCTCCAATGGCCGAAAATGAGGAGCAAAATGCAGCCCACTGCCGCACAAACCAGTGAACAGATTTTCAGTTTTTGTTGCCTCAAGCGTCGCTCAACCGATCGATGTAAGTATTCTGCGACTTCCTCGAATGTATTCACTTATGTTTCATGCTTATAAATTGATCTTGGGATGCTTAGAATCTCAAACAATGGTATCAGAGCAAGGAAAAACATGAAATTGATTTAGGACTTAAAATTTGGGTAAAATGAATTTGAGCATGTAATTATGAAATTGGATGATTAAGTATGCTTGAATGTATTTTAATTGATGATTGATTGGATCAATTTGATTAAAAATTATTTGGAACAAATTTGCCCCAAAAATTTGGCATGTCCGAATGGTGCCCTAAATTTGAAGTCTTGGGATTTTTGATTTTTGATCATTGGATATGTTGGAAATCAATTGGGAATGTTGATTTAATATTGAATTGGATTTAATTGGATTGAATTCGAATTTGATGTAAAAATCCTTCATTTGCCGAGACATTATGAGCATGATTGGGTTTGATTTTTGATTAATTTGTTTGGACACTAATTGATGTAGATGAGCATGATTAATTAGCCTAATTTGTGTTCTGGAAATAATAATTGGGTGATTAATATGTTAATGCACTTTGATTATTAAATTGTAAAATTGGATTTTAGTAATTTAGTTAATTGGGCCTTAAATTGGATTTGGGCTTGTTATGTTGTAATTGGGCTTATTGGGCTTGGTTGTACCAAGTTGGGTTAGGGAAATTGGATTGGATCCAATAAGGCCCAAAACCGCTTCCATAAAGCCCAAATGCGACAAATGGACTTTTAAAGTTTAATTGGGCCTAATGGGCCAAGATTGATTTCTAGGCTTATGGGGTAACTCCCAAATTGGATTTTGGTTATTCGGTTTGACCCGAGTTGACCAAAAGTCCACGCCTCAAGAAATTAATTAAAAGCCCATTGAACTTTAATTAAATTGACGTTGGACGTTAATCGGGCTTTGAGACCCGTAACGATTAAATTTAGAATTTAAGTCGTAAAAGTTCATTAATAAAGTGTAGTATTTAATTTGGAATTAAATAAGTGAATTAGAATTAAATACAAATTGAATTGGATTTAATTGTGTAGTTTAATTTAATTCGAGAATTCTTACTTTAAGTACTTATTCGCAAAACGAGTTTGACTCGAGCAAAATCAAATCGTTGTTTGAACATTGATAGTCACTAATTATCAGATTAATTAATTTGATTAGATTGATTGATAACATGCTTGTGTGAATACATGGTTACGATGCATGAATAATGTATATCGGATGGATATTAGATGGGTGGGGCAATTTTAGAAATTGTTGTAATAAATTTGATTTATTAATTGGACCTGCGTGTCCAGCCTTATCACCTCTTTATTCTTTGTATTCTCTTCTCACCTATTCCCCTCAATGTAAATGAGGTTTCTTTAGAAGTGTAGTGTAACATGTAGAAGTGATACTTGTGCTAGCGGGATAGAGAAATGGAGAGATTTGATCTAGGATCAATGTGTAAAGTATCCATCCGCATATCATTATTATTTATCATATGCGCTTTATTATGTGTTTAGAATGCATGTTTAAGGGTGTATGATGATGAGACCTTAACAAAGATAATAAATTGGTTGCCAATTTGCACTCGAAAAACCCTCGCAAAATATTAAGCGTTTTTCCTTCCTTTGAGTGATTCTCACTCAAGATCCGAGACTGGCATTGGCTTGTTGGCCAAAGTCAAGGCCTTTGTCCGTCGAGGATGTGTTTGAATCACGAAGGCTTTGTTCCATATCAGTGTCTTGTCCAAGTTGTGGTTTGTTGGCCAAAGTCAACCACTTCTTGTCCATCGACATTGATTACGAAGCTTTCCATGGTCAATGGGTTGCGCTTAACTGGGATCACTAAGTTTGTTGTGCCAAAGCCAAGGCTTAGTTGATTCAGAGGAAAAAGGTTAGGTAATACATTGGATGTATTGGCATATATAAGATATATGTTTCGGACTTGGATGTCCCCCTACCGGATCTAGGAATTGGATTGGATCCAATCGATCTTAGAGATCTACCTAGTTAATTATCATACAATTTGTTGGCCAAAGTCAAGATTCTGTGATATTTAACGGGATCCTAGCCCACTAGGAAACACGGTTTCCCGAGTACTCGACAAAGGGTTAGAGGCTCGCCGAAAAATAGTGGGAGGCAAGAATGAATTTGCAATATTCGTTCAATTACTCGCCATACGCGCTCAAACAAATATCATTCATCAAATAAATTAAATGTTAGTTGGACTAATATTTAAATGTTATTTTTTAATAAATAGTTGGACTATATTCAAACTATTCATTTATAGTTGATTTTATAATTGGATTATAGTAATCAATATAATTGATTTTAATCTATTAAATTATAGTTGATTAAATAGTTGGACTGTTGTAATCATTATAATAAATAGTACCGAAATCGTTGATTAAATAGTTGGACTATTAGAATCAAGATAGAAATTGAAAGATTGACATTTAAAACATAATCCTGGGGAAAATGTATTTAAATGGTTTTAATTTTCAAATTGGGAATAATTTCAGGATGGTCCTGGAAAAACTAATAAGTTACTTTATTTGATAAAATAACACATTAGGCCTTAGCCCGGAGTTAAGCAAATAGTAGAGCATAATCTTTGGAAGATTTATGTGATGATAACTTTAGTGCTTAATCCATTTAGCTTGTCGCAGTAGACTCCTTAATTTCTGAATCAGAACTAAGGATTAGATCCTCAAAGTATGATAATGAAATAGAAGGATCTTCAAAGATTCTATCTTTAGAATCTTAGAAGTACTAAATTGCAATACTTAACTCTTGGAGAGTTAATGACTATTCTCAAGGAGATAAAGTCAAAGTTTGCAATTAGGCAAGTAGCGCAAGGCGCACCTTACTTCGATATTCTAGAAACCCGAGGCTTGGCCAAAGGCTATTGGAATATGAAAAAGGCAAAGGCAAAATCATTATAATCTTCTAGGAAGATAAATGACATATCCCAAAAATGTCTGCCTAAATTGTGGCAAATAGGATCGCGGAAGCGTGACTGCCGTTTGGACAAAGCAGACATGAAGGAAATGAAGACGAGCAAGGCTCTGACTTCAAATATGTTTGTCAAAATTATGTTCACTACTAGTATTAAAATTGGATTTTAGATACTTAGTGTGGTACATAAATGTATTGATGTTCAGAATCTGTTTTGAATAGGATACTGACTTCAATAGAGATTTATCTGCGAATTGGAAACGGGACGAAAGTCGCTGTTTTAATCGTAGATACCTGAGATAAGGAACTACCCTTCGGGTGTGTACCTAAAATTGGAAACTGTTATAATGTAACTAGTTTGACTAGGAAAATTATCTCCATATCAGTGTTTAACCCGCTGCGGGTGAACCTTTATATTCTAGAACACTAAAGTGTTTTATTATATAAAGATGGTATTGAGATAAACACATTAGATGTAAATAACAGAATTTATATTTTGAATATAAATAAATCTAAAAAATATATATATAATATGACAAACAAATAGCTCAAACTGATTTGATCAGAATAAACTGACAAGTGGCATTGTTGTCTGGGACATAATTAAACAAGAATCGTATATCCACACTTTTGAAGAGTGGGTACTCGGACTAATTTGATTCTATTCAAATGAAGTCTACGAATCTAGTTTATTTGGCAAAGCGCCTAAAACACTATTTACTTGGTAAAAGTGTAAATGCCACCGATCTGTCAGCCCTAGTTCATAGTGAAGCAAGTGGGCCCATGTCTAGCTAGGCTAGATGTGGATATGAATATTTCATGACCTATACGGATGTGGCATCGCGTTATGGTTATGTGTTTTTTTTGAAGAAACACAAATCAGAAACTTTTACAGTTTCGACACGAAATAGACAAACATATCGGCTAAAGTATTAAACTGTCACGGTAAGACCGTAATGGAAAATACTTAAGCAATAAGTTTCTAATATACTTGAAAGAGTAAAGTATTCTTTCAAATGAGGACTCCTTCTGGAACACGTCAGTTTGATGGTGTGTCCGAACTGAGTAACCGAATTTTGTTGGACATGATAAGGTTAATCATGAGTCGCTCTGAGCTACCATTTCCTTCAACGGATAAGCATAAACAGTGCAGAACTTATTTAGAATAAGGTTCCATAAAATCTGTTTGACAGGTTTCATATTAGATATGAACGGGAAAGAAACCGGGTTTCTCATTCCTGTACATTTTGGTATGCTAGGCATATGTTTGGATGATACCAAACTGAAACCCAAATCGGATAAGTGCCAATTCTAGGTTATCCTAGGGATACCAAAGTATTTTACTTATACAACTCACGAGAGAACAATTAGATTGTTGCTCACCATGCGGTTTTCCTAAGAGGAATACCGATATGCAGTGGTAAGTGAGAGGATAGTAAAACTCGATGAAAAATCGAAGTAATACTGTTCCAGGCACCGAGTCCTAATGGAACACAAATAGTTCATCAAGGGTGAAACTATACCATTAATCTTCGTATACACAAGAACCGCGTATGTCGGAGAGAGTCAGAAAACAACCTGGGGTATGGGTTTCTGATCTCACCTCGAAAAGATGTCAATCTTATTGAGGTATACCAACTGACTACGTATGAGGAAGTGATACAAGGTATCGACTCCCTATTATAGCAAAGTGTCATGATATCCGAAATGGATTCCATGTATATCAACAAGTTTGGATACTAGTTGATGTACCGCAATGCATTGTGCCTATTGGTACTATATAAGTCTTCAAGGAAGACATACATGGATGGCAACATACCAACGTGTAAAGCTAGGCTTTTAGCAGAAATGTATCATTATCAACATTGTGTTGATTACGATTCAACCTTTTACCTATTGCCACGGTAAATCCATTTAGATAATGCTTGCTAAAGCTGCATGTTTCATGTGTGAAATATGTCAGCTTTACGGGAAAATCGCTTTCCTGAAAATGAAACCTTTTGGAGGATGTTTACAACATCCTGTCGATTTTTTCGTACCAAAACTAGCAAACAAGGTTTGCAGGTTATTTGATCCATGTTTGGATTGAAGCAAGCATAGGTTCTTGCAATTATCGTTTTGATGTAATCGTAATAGTTTATGATTTAATTCAAAACGAAAATGATTCTTGTGTATATAAGAAGGTTAGTGGGAGAACACTGACAGTGGCTGTCCTATAAAATAATGATAATACTTCATTTCTTGGAAATGATATTCCCATAACAATCGGTGAAAGCTTGCCTTTCGATAAAACTCTCTGAGAAATCGTACATTGAAAAATGTACGCGACCTGGTGTCTCATACGCTTTGAGCATATGGAGTCACAATCAGGTCAGTCCATGTGATAGTCACTGGATTGATGTTAAGAACATCCGTTAGTATCTTAGAGATCTAAGGATGTTGTCTTAAATTATGGAGATGGAGAACTTGAAGTGATTGGGATCACTGTAGCAAGTTTCCTAATCGATAAAGATGACTATAAGTCACAAACAGTACTATACAGTTTGAATAATGGAACAATGAGCTGGAAATCTTCCAAGCAAGATACTGTTACCGAATAAACAACAAATGCGGGTTATTGCTGCAGTTGAGGCAGCAATAGAAGCCATTTGGGTCGATAATAAATCTAATTAGATTAGATATAATTCTGTTAGCAGCTGAGCTAGGCTTGAGCACATGCTAACGAATTAATGGTCTCATCAACGATCCATATATATACTTCGATATTCATCTGATTCGTTCGGATCATACATCGTGGCGATGTAATGATCGAATAAATCGCATCAGATGATAATCATGCAAATCCGCTGACGAAAGTCTTTTCTCAGCAGTTTGAGCCAACCGTACATAGTTCGGGTGTTAGACACTCGAGTGACTGGCTATAGGCCAAGTGGGAGATTGTTGGACAATTATGACCCATAGCATCACTATTTGTACAGATCATGGTGTTGTTGTACAAATTAACTATGTGATAAAGGAGATTGCACTCTTATCATTTGTGATTACATCACCTAGATGTATAAATGATAGGAGGTCCCTGTGATTTGTTCATGGATTGAGAATGATATGAGACAGTATCAACCCACGAAGGATAAATCATTAAATATCCCTAGTCAGAGCATTATCGAGATTGGACATCGATGAATGCGTAAAAGACTAGTATTACACTTGTGCGCGTTGTGAGGGCACAACGGCATAGTTCTAGTATATTTGGGTATAGGATTCTCATGCAAGTGTAATAGGAGGTTGTGTTTCACCGATGGTACGGGAAACAGCTTCGCTTTGGATAGACCCCATCGGAATTCCATTGGTAGTATGACTATATGTCTATGGAATTCCGAAATCAGGGTAGGTGTATTTGGTCTTAACCTGAGACTTGCACCGCTAATACTTGCGACAATCAATATACTTTGGTTGCGGTCGTCCAGGGCTTTAACATGTTCTATGTACGCCAATGCTGGGTATATTGAGAATCGTAGTGTGTTGGGTGTGATGTCAAGAGAGAAGTGTCACTCCGGTCATATGGAGATGATGATCGCGCATGGATACAGAACTGGTTCTGTAAAAAGGTTGCAACCGTCGGGATAATATGACTTGGTCATGATTATCCGATATTAAAGAGACTAGTTGCTCGTAATCCGATATATGCTTCTTACGGGGCAGACAATGTACCAGCCCCAGGCCTCGCATGTGATCATCTGATACTGGACAGAAGTACGCAATACTACGTATACTACGCCTGATATAGATCCTTTATTCCTGTAAGGATATTTCCGGAGAATTGGGTAGGCATGACGCTTTGCTAGAAGCCAACCTTTTCTTGTAATTCGGTATAAACGTAGTACGAGGTACTTACGTGTTCGGATAGTCCGACGACCGAATTTACTGCCAACAAATCCGGGGATCTCATGGGTCGCTTCCCAAAGATTCACTGATGACGTATGACTCGCACTTTTAATTAATTAGATAAGAGAGAAAATTAATCTGGGATTAATTGCGGAGATATTTTATCTGGGATAAAATATTGATTAAAGAGAGATAACGATTAATTTGGAATTAATCGGCAAATTAATATATTCGATATATTAAATGAAATTGGATTTCGACGCGGAATTGAAATTAGATTTTAATTCGGGCGAACGAATTAATTTTGAATTAATTCGTTAGCGACATGAATAGTGACTTCGCTAGGCGTAATCATTTAATTGCGTCGCAACGGAAAATTCGTTAATTTGGCATTAGCGAACCCGAGCCCAGGATTATTTGCGAGCGCATTCGCATTTCGAATTCGAGTGCGGCACGCAAGTCAAATCAAGCGTCAAATCATTAGTCGCATCAAGCGTCAAATCACTTGTCACTTTGAGTGATGTGACTTGACAACTTGTGATTGATGTGATTAGGTGGCAATTAAAGCTTTAATTGTTTGAATTTTTAAGTAATAATTTTGGTATATGTTTTGTAAATGAATTACCAAAATTACATAACACATTTTCATCTCTCTTCTCTCTCCATTTTTCTCTCATCTACACGCCCATGGTGGGCATTCTTCACTGGTTTTTCCACTGAAAAAAAACGTGACCAGTGAAGGGGAAGCAAGTGCGATTTTGTGGCAAAATCAGGAGTGCTAGCACACTCCGGGATCATGCGAAGGTGATAGGGAAGTCCACCCATGAGCCGGGAACCATTCGACGAAGCTTGGAGCTTGACGAAGGACCTCCAATGGCCGAAAATGAGGAGCAAAATGTAGCCCACTGCCGCACAAACCAGTGAGTAGATTTTCAGTTTTTGTTGCCTCAAACGTCGCTCAACCGATCGATGTAAGTATTCCGCGACTTCCTCGAATGTATTCACTTATGTTTCATGCTTTTAAATTGATCTTGGGATGCTTAGAATCTCCAACACGTTTTATCAGCAAGTTGTAGAGAGACTGAGGTAGGCATTGTTTCTTCATTCTGCAATTTCCTGTAAATAGAAAAAGGTATTATGTTAACACTTGCACCTAAGTCACATAAAGCCTTACCGAAGTCATGTTCTCCTATGGTACAAGGAACAATGAAACTTCCAGGATCTTTCAACTTTGGGGGAAGCTTCATCTGGATGATAGCGCTGTAATCTTCTGATAATGCTACTGTCTCGTAATCTCCCAATCTCCGTTTTCGTGAAAAAATGTCTTTCATGAATTTGACATAGCTGGGTATTTGTTCCAAAGCTTCTGCAAATGGAATGTTGATATACAGCTTTTTGAAGATCTCCAGGAATCGAGAAAACTGCTTATCTAGTTTATTATTCTGGAGACGCTGTGGAAAAAATGGAGGTAGAGTGATCATTTCTTGATCTTTTTCCTTTGCTTCTTTTTCCTCCATCTGTGGAACTGCTTCGCAGCTTTCTTTTGGAACTTCCTCAACAGTTGCCTTAACTCCAACATTTTTATTGATTTCAGTACCGCTTTTTAAAATGATGGCATGACATTGCTCCTTCCCCATGTTCCTTGGATTTGGTTATGTGTTGATAGGAAGGTTATCTGGCGGTCTGTAACTCTGAGCATTGGCCAGTTGTCCAATTTGATTCTCCAGTGCTTTAATAGAAGCAAATTGACTTTGAATTAATACTGCATGGGATTGAAACAAAACATCATACCTAGCTGCTTGAGAGTCATATTTTGCTTCTATCTTTTTCAAATGGGTCAACACTTCTGCAATTCCTGTTTTATTTGCCTGCTCCTGGCCTTTGTTTTGCTGTTGGAATTCGGGTGGTGGGTTGTTCATTTGCCCTGAATTATTGCTCCATGCGAAATTGGGATGATTCCTCCACCCTGGGTTGTAGGTGTTAGAATATGGATTGTTCCACTGTCTGTTGAAATTGTTGACGTAATTCACTGTTTCTTTATCTTAGTTTGGCTCTGGTGCTCCTCCATATGGTGAACTTGTGGATCCAATATTACCTTGCATGCCGAGAGTTTCAAAGAATTTGCATATCTTATCCAGCTTGGCATTCACTGCTGTGTTGGCTCCAACTTCATAAATTCCAGCAATTCGTTGGATCAAGCTTCTTTCTGTTGGCCAGAAAGAATTGTTGTTGGCCATTTCTTCAATTAGGTCCCATGATTGATCTTCTCCTTTTGCCATCAAAGCTCCTTCAGCAGCAGCATCAATTGTGGTTCTCATTAGTCCAGAAAGTCCATTATAGAAAGTTTGGACTTGAAGCCACTTTGGAATCTCATGGTGAGGACATTTCTGGTGCAAATCTTTGAATCTTTCCCAAGCTTCGCAGAGGGATTCTGAATCTTACTACACGAAGGATGTGATGTCATTCCTCAACTTTGCTGTTCTGGCTGGTGGAAAGTACTTTGCAAGGAATTTGGTGGCTAGAGTGTTCCAAGTTGTGATGGAACCTGCTGGTAGTTAATGTAGCCAAGCTTTGGCTCTGTCTTTTAAGGAATATGGAAAAACTCGCAGTCTCATAGATTCTTCAGTTGCTCGGTTGTAATTGAAAGTATTGTAAACTTCCAGGAAGTTGCTGATATGGGCATTAGGATCTTCAGTTGCATTCCCCCCTAACTGAACTGACTGCTGAATCATCTGAATGCATATTTTAATGTCACACGTATTTGCTGGTAAGGGAGGAAGTACAATACATGAAATGAAGCCGTCAACCACCAGAATGGTTCTGTCTCGAATAGGAATTGGTGGTGCAACCTCCAACAGTTCAGGTTCCATATTAACGATTGCTTCTTGGCCTTCTCACCTTTCTCTTCTTAATTGTCTGATGGTTCGTTTAATTTCTGGGTCAAGCGGTCGGATTTCAAAGCTTCTGGTTCGTCTCATGTAGTGTAAGAGAACCTGAAACACAAAAAAACAGAAATAAAAAGTAAAAAGAAAATTAGATACATATCTAACCCCAAAACTAATAGTAAAAGATAAATAAGTCCCCGACAACGGCGCCAAAAAACTTGACCGGTGCGTAATCACACATATAACGCAAGCGCACGTATCGTTCAAGTAGTATAAAAGTATCGATCCCACGAGGACTTAAAACCTTTTGTTATTATTTATGAAGTCAAATTTTTACGAGTATCTAATGGATTGGTTATTTGATTGGATGGGACTTTAAACTTAAAATAAGTAAATGAAATTTCTTGAAAGTAGATTTAGGAAAATTGAGTTTTATAAAACTATTCAGGGTTGTGAATATTTGAATATCATTTTTAAATATGAAGGTTATCTTACGGTTGTGTAATATATCGATTTATTAACCTGGAACACGAAATTATGTAAAAGCCTCTTCCGATGGTCAGATACAAATACCCATGTAACCCGATTAATCATATTCCTATGTCAATTAGTTATATGAATTCATTAAGATTAAGTTCCAATTATGGCTACCTGCCCGATAGGTATATTCCTATCATATAAGGAAATATTAAAGGGTTATCTATTCTTAGGAAGATCGTGGGCTATTAAGTCTAAGGTCTTAAACCTAAATCCATTTTCCAAGTTCATTTTAAATATATCGAATCAATCTTATTAATGACCAGTTAACAAGAGGCATTAAGACTAAGGCTCAATAAATAAACATTTATATTACCCAAACCATAATTTAACCCCTTATAAACCAGTGATATTGGATCATCACAACCCCAGATAACTAACTTAGTTATGACACATAACTAGGGCTGGTAAAAACTTAAATAAAATAAAAGACATAAAGTAAATTGCTGGAAATTAAATACTGAAAAGTAAATTGCTGAAAGTAAATAAAGTAAAAATACAATAAAAGAAAATGCTAGGGTTAGAGGATCCACTTTTATTACTACTATTTTAGATATCTCCCTTAATAAAATATATTAACTTTGCGTGATAATTACCAACCAGCCATATAGGCGGTATCCATGCTTAGTCAGGTTAAAACCAATTTATAATTAATTACCAACCGACCAATATGACGGTATCCACATTAAGTCGGGTTTTAAATTGTTATTATATTATAATTAAGGGAGATTAATCTAAATAGCAATAATAAAAGCTTTACCTTTTACCCCAGCAAGGGGGAGTTACCTCATCATTGCGTAAAAGTAAATTGCGGAAAATAAAGACTTAAAAGTAAAGAAAAGAAAGTGCGAAAGTCAAATTAATTACTGAAAGCTGTAAATAAACAAGAAAGATACAATCTTCTTAGTTATTCTTAAGGAATTACAAAGAAGAAAGTATGAATTTACAAATGAAATGACTTGGTATTTATAGGAAAATTTTGCCTCCACCAAATCCATTATTAAATGCTCCACCAAATTCATTATTAATTGGTCCACCAAATCCATTATTAATTGATCCACTAATTGTTCCACCAAATCCTCCACTAATTGCTATCATGTTTGGTGGAAGTTTGACTATTTTTATTTTTTATTTATTTATTTATTTATTTTTGCTTTGAAAATGACTTTAATAATTACGCATAACACACTTCCGGATTTTTCATCAATTTCGGTCATAAAATCTTAGAATTCGAAATTATTTTATTCTTGAAAGTTGTAGATCTTTGAGTTTTCTTTAATCTGAAACTTGAATCAGCTCAATCCGATATCGGAGTAAAATATATGCCCAAAATACGACTATTACACAAAATTGGAATTTTTGAAACTGTACTTCGTTAGAATGCCTTTTCAAGTTTCCAATCTCCAAAATTAATATGTCAAGTCCAATTTTTGCCCTTATTTCACTCACATTTCATCCTAAATGATTCCCTTGAGTCCCAATATTATTTTATCTGTAAAATAAACTAAAACACATCAAAACATTCATCAAACCCGAGAAACTAAACAAAATATTAAGTAAAAGGGGCGGTAAATATTGATAAATTTTCCGCTCATAAGCGATATTCATGCTTAGTCAGGTTAAAACCAATTTATAATTAATTACCAACCGACCAATATGGCGGTATCCTCATTAAGTCAGGTTTTAACTAGTTTATATATTATAATTGAGGGAGATTAATCTAAATATGATAGTAAAAAGCTTCACCCTTCCCCAGCAGTAATTAACTACTGAACATAAAAGAAAAGAAAATAAAATAAAATAAAATAAAAAAAATTACTGCAAGTAAAAATGCATAATTAAAATTACTGAATGTAAATTACTGAAATAAAGTACTAAAAGTAAAAGTGCTGAAAGAAGTGCTGAAAGTAAATTATTGAAGTAAAAGTGCTGAAAGTAAAATACTGAAAGTAAAAATACTAAAAGTAAAAGTATTGAATTAAAAATAAAAATACATTTTTTAAATAATAAAAGTATTTACAAAATAGAAGCAATCATTTTAAAGCCTATAAAGACCCAAAGAAAAGCACACCAAATGAAATGAAATCGTCCTGAATTTATAAGGAAAAATTGGCTTAGCGCGTCGCGACGTGCCACGTGTCACACGAAGATTGGCTGCTTTGATTCTTATCTGATGACGTGGCGATAAGGAATCTGTTGGCCCAATAGAATGCTGACACGTGGCACATTGGATGATTAACTCAATAATTGTGCTGACGTGGCGATGACGTGGCGATGTGGATTTTCGGCAGCATGTGATGGTGACACGTGGCAGTGCGCACGTTAGCAAATTGGCTGTGATGTTGACACATGGCACGGCGCACGTTAGCAGAATCTGGCGCACGTTAGCAAGATGCATCACACGTTAGCAAGGTCAAACTTCTAAGATTCTGACACGTGTCCCCAACGCACATTAGCAAGCTCCCGGCGCACGTTAGCGGTCGCGACACGCCAAATTACCATTTTGCCCTTTTTATCATTTTTCACTGTCTTGGCCCCGAATCACCTCCAGAGAGTCCTAAAACTTTATTTATCTACAAAATAACACAAAACACATCAAAATATTCACAAAACTCAAGAAACTATACAAAATATTAGGTCAAATGAGTGGGAAATAGTGATACATTTACCACTCATCATTCATACATTCTTGACTTATTATTTTCTTAGATTTCATGTCATTTTACGTGTTTTGTAGTTTGTTTTATATTTTATTGATAAAAAGCATTAGAGCATGGATCTTGAGGCAAATGTATGTGTTTTGGGATCTTAAGGATGTAACAGAAGCACACAGAAAATCAAAATACGCAAAACCAAGTCATCCTGGCAAGGAAGCTGGCGTCGCGACTCCACAAACATAAAGAAAAAGACCACAAAATCCAGAAAAGCTTGTGTCACGACGCCCCGGACATTTTTCTGAATAAGGAATTCGTTTTCTACAAGCAGAAGGACTCTCCAGGACTTCCCAATAAATACACAAGTGCATCCAAAACCCTAAAGGAGGAAAAAAAGACACAGTTAGAGAGCTCAAAACACATAATTTACAGAGATCCAATGAAGGGATTGAAGAGAAAGAAGAGGAGACGAAGGGATTTGATTCGGGTTTTATCTTATAGTTTCTTTCTTTAAACTCTTAGAATGTCCATTATGTATTGACTGAGATTTCATTGTTGTTTTATTTATCACGAAATAATTCCCTTATTCTAGGGGATGATGTAGCCTATGCTTAAACTTATGTGTTAATTTCCAATTAACTGTTGTGAAGTTTTAATTCAGTTTATTTATATTTTCCTGTGTTTAATTTTTTAGTTTGTTGGCCACAAATTAGATGATTCCATGTTTAGAAGCTATCACTCGGGAGAGGAGATTTTGAATATGATCTAGAAAATATAACCTATGAATTTATAAAGTTCGGGAGGACCTATAATTCATTTGAAGTCGTTAACAAAGAATCACAGAGCGTAATGAGTTATTAATGATTTGATTTTTATAAGGATATCGAAGTTGGTCATTAATAATATTTTCACTCGGCACTTGGGAGTGGGAATAGAAAAATTTATGATTCTTGGCTTTTAAACTAAGAAATTGAGTAATAATTGATTGGCATAACAAATACATATGTGATAGTTAGGTGAAATCAAACTCTATAATTCATCTCATCCTGGTTTTTCTTAATTAAACGTTTAGACTTTTCGCTTATTTAGTTTAATTTAAATTGCTTCTAAATAAAGTTAAATTTATTAATTATAGTACTTAGTGCGAATTTGATTCAAATCACTGTGGATTTGATACTCCATATTCACTCTTTACTAAAACTTGACATCGTATACTTGTGGTACGGTAATCTCATAATAATTCTTGTAAGCCCAGTGGAGAGGCAAACGTTGCCGAATCTTCCAAATCTGCAAAATAATAAGAAGAAAAAAATATTGGGAAGGCTAAGGCAAAGCCCATGAAGAAGAACAAGAGAAGCTCCAAGGATGCCAAACCCAAAGGAAAGTGTTTCTATTGCAACAAGGATGGGAATTGGAAAATGAATAGTTGAAATACCTTCCAGAGTTGAAGAAGAAAAAGACCACAGGTAAATATGATTACTTGTAATTGAGTCTTTATTGGTATATGATGATTAAAATTCGCATGGATTATTGATTCCGGAGCTAGTAACCACATTTGTTCTTGTTTGCAGCTACTTGACTCATGGAGGGACTTTGTAGAAGGTGATTATACCAAGAAGGTCGGGACAATGGATGTCGTTTCAACTAGAGTAGTGGGAGTTTCCAGTTTAATTTTTTAAATAATAGTTATTTAAATTTGAAAAATATTATGTTTATTCCTGGTTTTCACATGAATTTGATTTATGTTTCTAAAGTTTTGGATGATGGTTTTCAATTTCGTTTAATAATAATTAAGTTATTATTGCTAGAAATGGTTTAAATATATGCGCAGGAAACTAAAAAAAATAACTTGTTGTGTCAAAACCGTTAACAAATAACAAATAGTTCACTACTCAACACTGAAATTTTTTAAAGTTGAAAAAACCTAAAACAAAACGACAAAAGATTTCTCACAATGACACATATTTGTGCATCTTAAACTTGGTCATATTAGCCTTGACCAGATTGATAGGCTGATAAAGAATGGAGCTTTAAACCAGTTAAAGCTTGGTACTTTACAAGTCTGTGAATTTTATCTCAAAGGAAAAATGACAAAGAGACCTTTTACTGGAAAAGGTGTAAGAGCTAGTGAACCACTTGAGTTAGTAAATTTGGACGTTTACGGACCGATAAATGTAAGAGCCCAAGGTGGTTATGAATACTTCATCACATTCATTGATGATTATTCAAGATATGGGTATGTTTTCCTAATGCAACGTAAGTTAGATACCTTTGAAAGGTTCAAAGAGTATTATGCTGAGGTTGAGAACCAATTAGGTAAGACAATCAAAACTCTATTATAAAATCATGGGGAGAATACATTGATGGTATTTTCCAGGAATTCTTGGTTGATCATGGGATAATATCCCAGCTCACAACACATGGAACACATCACAGTAGAATGGTGTTGCAGATAGGAGAAATCACACCCTACTAGACATGATGTGATCTGTGTTTAGTTACAGTTCACTACCTAGTTCATTCTGGAGATATGCATTGCAAATAATAATGTATATCCTTAATGTAGTTCCATCTAAGTCTTTTCCTAAGACTCATTTAGAGTTGTGGAGTGGTAATAAAACTAGCTTACGATGTTTCTGCATATGGGGGTGTCCAAAGCATGTGATGAAGAACATCACTACAAAGTTGGAGCCACGTTCTCAGGTGTGCCTATTTGTAGGCTATCCTAAGGAGACTAAAGGTAGATTCTTCTATAGTGCAGAAGATAACAAGTATTTGTTTTGACAAACGCTACGTTTCTTGAGGAATGCTGTATAAGGGAGTTCAAAACTCAAAGTAAAGTGTTACTCGACATCTGAGCGTCAGATGCAAGTACATCAAAATGATCACCTAGATGCAGTGAGAGGGTTGTACGACAACCTGATCGCTATCTAGGAGTTAGAGAGATAAAAATTATCGCTTCCAGTGATGATGTAGATGATCTATTGACCTATCATGGATGATTGTATGATTTTGATAAAGATGAATGGCTCAAAGACATAAACCTTGAGATGAAGTTTATGTACTCCAACTCAGTCTGGGAACTTATAGACCAATCTGATGGAGTAAAATCCATAGGTTGTATGTGAATCTATAAGAAAATAGGGGGATCAAATGGGAAGGTACTTACCTTCAAGGTGAAGCTAATGGCTAATGGTTATATCCAGAAAGATGTAGTCGACTGTGAGGAAACTTTGTCGCCAGTAGCCATGCTCAAATCCATTCACACATTTCTCTCCATTGCCACATATTATGACTATGAGATTTGGCAAATGGACGTAAAGACTATATTCTTGAATGGCAATCTTGATTAATGTTTCTATATGGTACAACCAGAGACGTTCGTAGCCTAAAGTTAATAGTAAAAGGTTTGCAAACTGCAAAGTTTTATCTATGGACTCAAACAGGTATCTCGATCTTCAAATATAAGATTTGATACAACAATCAAGTTTTATGATTTTGAGCAGAACGTCGATGAGTCTTGTGTATACAAGTGCGTCATTGATAATAATATGGAGTTTCTCGTTTTGTACATCAATGATATTTTACTCATTGGGAATGATGTAAAAATATTATCGGAAGTGAAATCATGGCTAGCTAACCAATTCCAAATAAAAGCTTTGGGAGAGACCAGTTATGTACTTGGGATCCAAATTCTTGGGGAATGCAAGAGATGGCTGTTAGCTATGTCTCAGCCATCCTATATTGATAAGATCTTTGTGCGAATTGGGATGTAGAATTCCAAGAAAGGTAATTTTTCTTTCCGATATGGAATTCATTTATCGAATGAATAATCTCCTAAGACACCTCAATGAGTTGATGAAATGAGACATATCTCAAATGTCTTAGCAGTTGTTAGTCTCATATATGCTATGTTATAGATGAGACCAAACATCTATTTTGTAGTGGGAGTCATTAGTAGGTTTCAGTCTAACCTAGGATTAGATTATTGGATGACTGTAAAACACATTATCTAGTATTTTAAAAGAACGAGAAATTATATGCTTGTGTATTCCAGTGAGGATATGATCCTCAAAGAATATACAGACTTTGATTTTCTGATGGATGTTGTATCTAGGAAATCAATATATGGATCAGTGTTTACCATATGTGGTGGGGCTATTGTGTGGAGGAGCATAATGCAATCTTGTATTGTTGACTCCACCATGGAGGCTAAGTATGTAGCAGCTTGCGGAGCAGCTAAAGAAGCGGTCCGACTCCAGAAATTATTGGGAGATTGATATGAAAATATCCAGAGTTGTGAATCATTCCAATATCTTTTAAAGATGAAGTGATTATCTCATGTTTGTGCAATATATCGGTTTATTAACCTGGAACACGAAGTTATGCAAAAGCCTATTCCGATGGTCAGATGTAAATACCCAAAGTAACCCAATTAACTATATTCATATGTTAATTAAGAAACTATGAATTCATTAAGATTAAGTTCCAATTATGGCTACCCCCGCCCGACAGGTATATTCATATCCTGTAAGGAAATCTACCTAAGAGACATTTACCCCAAGGTGAGATCGTGAGCTATTGAGTTTATGGCTAAAACCTAAAATCTCTTTTCCAAGTTCATTTTAAGTTTACCAAATCAATCTTATTAATGGCCAGTTAACAAGAAGTATTAAGCTTAAGACTCAATAAATAAACCAATATATTACCCAAAACATAAAATAACCACTTATAAAACGGAGATATTGGAATTCATCACAATCCTTGATAATATTTTTAGTTACAAAACATACCTAAAATTACAAAATGCATAGTTGAACAAAATAACATAACAGAAAATTAAAAAGTAAAGAAAATTACAACAATAAAAGAAAGTGCTGAAGCTAGGGGTTTCACTTTTAATACTTCAAATATAGATTACTCCCTTATCAATTAATCATTTATTGAATTAATTATATTAAAACCGACCATATAAGCGGTGAATGTCATTTTTCCAAAGTCCAACCGACCATATAGGCGGTAACAAAATCATAAAAATCGACCATGTAGGCGATAACAAGGTTAGAACCTAAACCGACCATATAGGCGGAAACTAAGTCCAATAATGTAAAACCGGCCATATAGGCGGTAAATAATTAATTCAATTTACTTATTAGATTACTCACTGAATTAATTATATTAAAACCAACCATATAGGCGGTGAATGTCATTTGTCCAAAGTCCAACCGACCATATAGGTGGTAACAAAATCATAAAAACCGACCATGTAGGCGGTAATAAGGTTAGCACTTAAACCGACCATATAGGCGGAAACTAAGTCCAATAATATGAAACCGGCCATATAGGTGGTAAATAATTAATTCAATTTACTTATTTAAATTAATGGAGTAAATCTAAATTATTATATTAAAAGTTTCACCCCAGACTCCAGCAAAAATAGATTACCTACTCATGATATAATTAAAAACACATAAAAATTTATTAAATAAATAAAGAGAAAATACAAGAAAACTTAAATAAACATGCAATACACTTTCTTTTAGGTTTTCATGGAGAAATCCCCCAAAGAAAGCATGAAATATTTACAAAGTTTATCTTGGTATTTATAGGCAAATATAAAGGCTTCCACCAATTTATCCACCAATTTCTCCACCAAACATGGCACCAAACATGCAAGCATGTTTGGTGCAAGTTTAACAATTTCCATTTTTTTATTTTTTATTTTATTTTTGAAAATGACTTTGATAATTACACATAACACACTTCCGAATTTTTCATCAATTTCGGTAATCAAAACTTCATAATTTGAAAATATTATAAACTTTAAAGCTGTAGATCTTTGAGTCTTGTTTAATTTGGAACTTGAATCACCTCAATCCGATATCGGAATAAAAAGTTATGGCCAAAATACGACAATTGCGTAAAGTTAAAATTTCCGAAATTGTACTTCATTAGAACGCCATTTCAAGTTTCCAATCTCCAAAATCAAAATTTCAAGTCCATTTTTTGCCCTTATTTGTTCCACATTTCGTCCTGATTGATTCCATTAAGTCCCGATTTTATTTTATCTGTAAAATAAACTAAAACACATCAAAACGTTCATAAAACTCGAGAAACTATACAAAATATTAAGTAAAAGGGGCGGTAAATATTGATATATTTTCCGCTCATCAGAGATCTAGAAGTTATTCCAGATATGGATAAACCACTCAAAATTTATTGCGCTAATAGTGGTGCAGTGGCAAACTCCAAAAAGCCACAAAAGGGAAGCATATAGTGAGAAAATATCATCTGATTGGGGAGATACTGCAGAAAGGGAGACGTAACGGTCACAAAGATTGCACCTGTAGAGAACCTAACTGATCCATTTATAAAGACCTTGTCGGCTGAAGTATTTGAAGGTCACTTAGAGGGTCTAAGATTATGTGACATGTCTCATTTGCTCTAGTGCAAGTGTAGATTGTTAGGATATACGCCATAGAGCTTCATGTAATTTATAAATGAAATCTTTTGTTTAAAATAAAAGATGCATTATTCATTTATCAATTGTTTGATTTAAATCGCATATTGTAAATTGTCTAGTTTGTCCTTGATTACTTATGTGCTTTCAGACTTAGTGTATGATTTTCATACACAAGAGGATTTAAGTCTTTATTCATCTAAAATAGACTATAGAGGGCAAACAAAACGAGTACTTTATTTGTGATTTATCTATAGCTGCGGTCCATTCTATAAATATATGGCGATCTTGTTCCAGGATCGTCTATGTGGTGACATGAGAATATAGGTATTTTATATGATGTAATCATATTGATAAGTGTGGTTTATACCCACTTATTCCAATATCTTTAGCTTATTATTTTGTTATAATTCGAGATATTTAATATCAATTATGATTTATTTTATCTTTTATTTATAGGAGCATCAATATATGGATCGGGGGACAAGTACACGTGTTTTGGGAACTTTTGGAAACACAGGACGAGCACGGGATCATTAGGCGCCATATGCCACAATTTCATACTAATTCCAGAGGAAAATGCGCCACAATCCCATACAAAATCCAGGGAGTAAGGCGCCATGGCGCCACCAAAGAGAGAAGAAATCGTGACTTGGAGAGAGAAAAGTCAAATTGGAATTGTTGTTGGCTTACAAAAGTGACGTGAATAGAAGGACAAAAAGAGGAAAGAAAGACCCAGCCACCATTGTTGACCAAGGGTTGAAAATAAAGAGAGCTTCACGTGGGCCATGCAAGAGAGAATGAGTTGCAAGACTAAATAAAAGTTGAGCACGTGGGGCCCTCCATTTGTTTTGTTTACAAAATCAATTATCAAAGAAGAGGAACAGGCGCCACGGCGCCTCACAAATTCCCAAACTCAGCCAAAAATGCCGAGAGTTTAGCGCCGCGGCGCCAATGGAGAAAGGCAGCGCCGCGGCGCCCCCAGAATGCCAAACTGCATACATTTTCCAGACGGATCAGCGCCGCGGCGCTGCGCAGGAAATTCCTACGCGTTCCAGGACTCAAATTTAGGGTTTTCTGAAATCCTAATGGCACCCTGACACTTCTATAAATACAAGACTTCGTCCAAAACACAAGAGGAGGCTAATACGGAGGCTAATACAGAGCACAAAACACAGAAACACATATTTTTAGAGATCCAAGGAGAGGATTGAAGAGCGACAAGAGGAGATTAAGGCTGTGACATCCGGAGAGGAAGAGCTTCAATTCGGGTTTTATCTTCTTATTTCTTTCTTAAAACTCTAATGATTTCCATTAGATTCGTGGCTTGATTATTTATTGTTTTATCTTTTGTCATGAATTTACTCCTTAATTCTGGAGAATGATGTAATCTATGCTTGAATCTTGTAATTGTTTGTCGATTTTGTTATGAAGTTTTACAAATTTATTTATATTCTTTTGAGTTTAATGCTTCTTGATTGTTGGCCACGATTGAAGATGATATATGTTTAGAATCTATCACTCGAGAGAGGGGATTTTGAATAGATCTAGAGAATATAACCTAGGATTTTATAGAGTTCGAGAGAATCTGTAGTCCTTTGAAGTCGTTAATATAGAATCACAAAGCGTAATGAGTTGTTAACTATTGGTTTTTTTATAGAGATATCGAAGTCTGTAGTTGATAATATTTTCACTGATGCTCGAGAGAGGGAGTGGATATTTGCGGAATCTTGACTTATAAATAATATAATTGAACAAAGATTAATTGGCATGATAAATACATAGGTGACAGCTAGGTGAAATCAGGATCCAGAATCTCTATCGTATTAGTTCCTCCTATTTTATTATTTTTATATTTTATTTATTTATTAAAAATCTTTATTATTTATCGTCTAAATAAAGTTAGGATTATCAATTGTAGTACTTAATGCGAGTTAACGCAATCCCTGTGGGTTCGACACTCTTTCACTGATTTATACTAAAACTTGACACCGTACACTTGCGGTACGATATAAAAATATCACACCACATATACGACTGGACCTAGATAAACTTGAATTTCTTATAATATCCCTTAAATAAAGAAATTTATTTTAATCTACTTGATGGTCATATATGGATTGATATGAATCCTGGTTGTACTATAAATTTCTTCATGGCAGGCTATGTCTTTTGTTTTACAAATATGAGGCTGGTGTAGAAATTCTGACTAATAGCTACGTACTTTGGGGACATGGTTTGATGTGTAGTAGGGGACGTTTTACATAGATATGGAGTTCACTCATTCTTACAAGAAGTAGAGGAGTATCTTTCTTAACGGTTGAGTCGGTACTTGAACGATTAGAGTACTCAAGTCTTTCTATTATGAATAGAAAGATTAATATTCATAATAGTTATGAATAAATCTTTCATTAGAGAATCAATAGTACTTAAGGTAAAAATAATTAGAGGGGTATAATGGATATTTTGACCCAGTTCTAATTATAAGATACTCGTGAGGGGTGGATCCCTATGTAATGACTATATCGATGAATACCAACGTAGTTCGGCTTATATTATATACCTACGGTAATGAGAGTGCAACTTTAGGTTTTTAGTGGAATAACCTAAAGTTAATAATTCAGAATGTTTAATTAAAGAGTTTAATTAATATTATGAGATTATTGGAGCTCGGAACTGTCGATCCATTTGGTCTCCGTACTAGCTCGATATATTATAAAAAATTTAATATAATTGGATAGTCTAATTATTAACTCACATGCATTGATATTTTTAATTTAATTAATAATATATGTCACACTTGAACCTTTATATTAATTTTTTTAAAAAAATTTCCCACGGTAAATGATTATGAGATTATCATTTATTGTTATTAAAATTTTGTTCTTTTTAAATTATTTTGTAATTTAATATAATTTTGGAAATAGATAAATATTGAAATATGATTTCAAAAATTTTTATTTACAAAATAAGAAGTTACATTTTTCATAATGGTAATTTTTGAATGTATTAATAAAGACATTTAACAAAAATTATTATGTTGTTAAAATTGGCCATCATGGCCGAATTTGGCATAGGGAGGGGGATGTTTTGTTTTTTTCTTTTTTGTTTTTTTGTTTTTTTTTTTTTTTGTGATTTGATTACAAATCAAGCCCTAAGTATAAAAAGAAAGTGTGAATTTCTTTGGAGGCATCTCTCATATTTTCCTAACCTTAGCCTCCCTTCTTGGTTTTCTCTCAATGTTAAGAGAGAGAAAAAAATAAAAGAAAATTTTATGTGTGACATCTTTTAAATCTCTAAAGTGTTTAGGGATTTGTTTGTTCTTGTGAGTCAATCCCACTTTTACATTTATTGGTGGCGAGTCATAGCACATAATACCTTTTGGAACTCAATACGAAATCATCTACTTCTCTTTCTTGTTGCCCTTGACAGTGAGCAGAAAAATCTACTCATTGCCGCTTCTTATTGCTTCATTGGAAGCTCGGTTTGTGTTGTGGTTTTGTGCAGTTTTTGGGGATTATTAAGGCTCTATAAAGGATATTTTTAGGTTGTTTTAGTGAGAAAAATCAGACAGGAATTGTTGTTCCGTTTGCACCAAAACAGTAAGCATTTTGGTATGCACAGTGAGCATTTTCGGTGTTATAAAACTGAACTATTTTTGGACTATTTTGGGGGCTGTTTTAGTGTTGCTAAAATCATAAAAAAACACAAAAAAGTAGTATATAGGGCTTTCCAGATTCGACCAAGAGAGGAAAGGAACATGAAATTTTTTCAAGTTGATCCCCCTGCCTAAGGTGCTTGCGTTGCGTGGGAAATCAGTTCCTACACCCTCAGTCTCATCCCCAAGTCATATAGGAAGTTGATCTTGAGACCCCAACTTTGGATATGGTATCTGGATCATAATTCTGATCCACGACCCCAATACCTGAGTCGCATTCGTCAGGACCTCCTCGGTAGGTTCTTTCAGTAGGGTCCTTGACGCGGTCTACCCAGTCCAAGCGATACCACTTCGTGCTATTCACCAAGATGATGATGTTGTACCGAATGTGTGATTGGAGAGCATGGGTTAAAGGTCGTCCTGACGATGATTGTTAGCACCCTGCAACTGCTCCTTTAGCTTAGAAACCTTCACACTCAGAGCAAAATGTTTGTGGAGGAACTCATCCCGCTGCTCTTGAGACACCACTAGATCCTGCGAAAAGATGACACATAAGAAACAGAAGACAACCACAAATGAGGAAAAATCTAAAGTCCCACAAAGGAGAGCCATACCTGCTGAACCTTTGAGATTTCTGCACGTAGCCCCACCTTTTCGTGAGAAACCAAGGGCAAATCTGAAGCAGATCCTTGTTCTCAACCTCAAACTAGACCAAGTTTTCTCTGGCAGCCGAAAGCTCTGACAAGTCCTTTTAACGAGCCCCAACCTCTCGCTCCAACTCCCCCTTCAATGACTCCATCTATTCGGAGGCCCTAGCAAAATCATTCTGAGCTTCCTGGATTAACTGGGCTGCACAGATAGCACTCACCCCTTTGATATGTAGGATCCTGCTACTAATGATGGGATCTTGAAGTAAATATTTCAGGCCCTACGGTGCCGAGGGAGAGAAGACAATGGAACGCATAGAGTCCAACAGTTTCTGAAACTCTCCAACATCAAAATTAGAGGCACCAATAAATGGCAGTTCAGAGGGTTTCTATAAAGAAGACGATGCAGCAGAACCCGACAGGAATCCAAAAGCAGAGTCGGGCAACTCGGTTACCAAAATAGGGGACCTCGAGGTAGAGATAAGAGGCAGAGATACAGTCGAAACTGGGGTTGGGTTGGTATGAACGATAGTCACAGTAGACCCTGATCTAGAGGCAGCAGCTGTAGAGTTTGACCATATTTCCACCTTTGAAGGGCGTGCCAGTTCGCTCTAAATTTCATGTTTCTTATGGCGATGCTGGAGCTTACCTTCCTCTTCCTTGTCAAGAGTTGGAGACCTTAGACGGACATGAGTAGGAATCCCAATCAAAGAAAATGAGGCACGAAGATCCTTCTTCTTGGATCTAGCTTTGCTAAGGGTGACATAGCACTTGAGGAGAGTCAGATTGCAAAAGAAGCAGCAAAATGATTTTGCAATGTAATGAGAGCAGCATGAAGGAACTGTTGTGAAGTCTGTGCCACAGTAAGGTCATGCTTTGTCTTTGAAATCAGGACGGGATCATCATGGGTACCCTCTGAAGTAGCAAGCAATATATCAAAACCCAGATTTTCAAGCTTATAAGGCAACTTCAAGCTGGCCCTCTTCACATAGGGGTTTTGCTTCATTCAACAAATTTCTTCATCCCTTGGAGATTTTTCAAGTTTTCCTAATCCTGACATCATGAGGAATGATTTATGTCGCCATAATAGATATTAGGGCTGGGGGATTAAAACTCGTTATAGACACCTGCTTACCCACAAACCTCTGGTCAAAATGGGCATTATGATGGGAGAACCACCTCTGGTCCTTCTCCAATAATAGAGACAAAAGGTCACCCACGTTCAAGTGGGAGAATTAAAGGTCGCAGCACATCAGAGCCTAAAGTCTGTTCTTGTTTACCACTCTGTTAATATGGAACGCCTCATTCCCCCTCGAAACCATAAATCGATACAAGTATTTGACCCTCTCCTTAGACAGTTCAGGGTAGAGGGAATGTACACAGAACCAGAAGCTGAGAAGAGAATAAAGGAAAAACATGTCAGACCCCACAATTGACAGAGATTGCGTAATCTTCATATTTAGTAATAGGAATCAGAAAAATACTTTGGTGCATTGACAGTCGCAGAGGGAAGATGACACGATCGATAATGCTGGTATGCCAGTTGCTGATCACCATTAGCAGACCGTTAAAAGACCAGTCCTTATCCAAGGTAGGTAACCCATGAACATAATTATTGACTTTCGGGGAGCAAATGTGTAACTGTCCATACTGTCGGCAGACCCAATTTTAGTGAGGAAGAAAAGATAGAAGAAGTCACAAATGGTGAGGCGTGATTCATTGATCATGGAAAAGATAATGAAACCCACTATACATCTAAGGTCATTTAGGGTTATTTGCATCAGATGTAAGTTACGGAGCACGTAGATGTAGTGGAGTAGAGGGTGAAGAGGGAACTGGAGAATCCGAAGGTGATACTCCCATAGAACAATACCACTGCGAGGGACAGTAGTAGGGTTAGTTTCTCAGAGGGATACGCTATCAGGGAATGGCTATAAGTAGACTTCCTGAGAAATGTTACTGTCCTCCCTCAGACGTTGAATCTTGTCGTTGGAAGAAGATGAAGAGGCCATGGTAGTAGAAGGGTTGTGAGCTTGGATTTGGAAGAAAGAGTGTTAGACGGAAACGTTTTCGCAAAAGAAGGGAGTGCAAGGGTTTAGATATTTATGTGATACGATCGTTGAGTTCCAAATGAAGTAAAGAATAAACCCATGGCACTAAAAAGCTTACTAGAGGCCTAATTTCAAATTTAATTGTTCCCACTATTTCTTAAAAATAATGCGAACAAAATAGGAAACTGTATGGGGAGAAATCAGGCTTATGACACATGGCCAAACACACACCAAAAAGGATCCAGAGCTAATGTCAGGATCTGATCTCAGTATCTCCTTAAAGTTTGATTACATGACCTCCTACTAGAGTCTATTTTCAAAGGCCCATCTCCAGGGTCTGATCTAGAAGCTTATTTTAGGGTCTGAAGTCGTACCTCTATTCAAAACCTGGATTCAAGACCATTTGGCAAGGTCTCCGCCTCAGACCCTCATCCGAAAGGGCAAGCAAAGACCATGCGAGGATTAAGCCTGAGATATTAGATCCTTGATGATATGAATCTTCTAAATAAGGAATCTGACAGTCAATTAATGCTTTCTATTTCTTTAAGCTAGACGATCATATAGAATAGAGAAGTTTCGAGATTTTAGGGAGTGAGCTAGTTAGTGAGAAACATGAATGGAATGTAACCGCTGTCAGTTCATTTTTCTTGTAATGAGATATTAAAAATAGTGCAAGAAACCCCAGAGCAATGGATTGATATTTTAAGATTCAAGCAATAACAAAATATTTTTTACCATCTTATATATTCTTTTTTTAATTCTATTGTTTGTAGAGTTCTATTGCACAAACAGGTACTCCCAATGGTATCAAATACTGTTGGGTTCAAATATGCTACTTTGACCATTAAACATGCAACTTAAATTATTAATATACCGACTCTATTAATAAATATGAAACTTTTGAAAATATGAAAATAATTTTATGTTTATCGGTAGAGTTTATTATATATTTAATAGTTTAAATTGTTTGTTCAATGATCAAAATAATATGTTTGAACCTAAGGGTATTGGATGCCCTTAATTAACATAATAGTGACTATACCTTTTAAATTACTTTAATACGTATAAGCCTTTTAATCATATTTTATAAATAAAATTGTACTGCCATTTTATTTTTATTTTTGTTTCAAACTTTCAATCAATCATCATTTCTATGCTTTAACATCATTCAACTCATTTTCATGCATTTGATTGTCAATCATTTATCATATCATAGAGAAAAATATCAAGATACAAATAAAGGTAAATTATTAAAATTAAGTGATAAAAATAAAATAAATATGATATAAACACCACTCATTATGAGTCTATGACGGTGCTCAAACTCGGCTTATCCCAAAACATAATTATTCTCAATAAATACTTGATTAAAATAAAATAATGCTTAAGGTAATTAAACAAACTTTTTCCAATCAAATTTTTCCTCAATTTTATGAATTTCTTCAACTATTGCGCTTATAGACTAGGATTACTAACTTCCAAAATGTAAACTATGGAAAAACAAATATTTTCATTTTTCCGAATTTTTCTTGATTCTCATGACTATCATTGTAATAAATACTCTAATATTATTTTTATCTATTCAAATCTCCAAATCTTGTAAAAAAAAAACACAAAATCTCTAACTCTCATTATCAATTTTGAAATGTCTCAAGGACTTTGATGAAGATTCACCAAAATGACTAAATCCTCCCTCACATTTCAGTGTCTCACTTGATACTAGTTATTTTAATTTTTACCATCAGTTTCAACTAAAACCTCTCATTTCTATCAATATCTATCTCTCTCTCTTTTGTTTTTTGTTTTTTGTTTTTTGTTTTATTGTTAAAAAAAGGAATAGGATATCTACACACCTAAATTTTAATAAAACGGACATTTACACTCCCTTAATTTGGAAAAAAAAAAAGAATCTTGACCCCCATATTTCATTTTGAACAGTAATTTAATTACTCGACTAATTTTAATCTATATAATGACCTTTATCCCCTCAATTGACAATGATTATGATGACAACCTGTTTGAAACAAGTCAAACAAACCACACGAGATTGAGATCATTCCCAAGAAAGTCAAGACTGTTCGGGTTGAAACTCTAAACCTCTAAAGAACAAGCGATAGAAACCTACAGTGCTAATAGGAGCGCCATAAAGGAATAGCAAACCTTTGATAAGCCAAAACCAGTGAGAACAAGTTGAGGATTTCTCAAAACTTACGAAAATACTTTATTTTTATTAAAAGATGCAATGCTAAAAAAACAGAGCCAAAATTAGCCGTTTATAAGGAGGTTTTAACCAAAATTCTAACTCAAAATTATTAAAAGACCAAACTACCGACACACCAACAAGCATGTATCCTAAAACTAACTTAGGCTAACCCCACGTGCAAACTCATGCACGCTTAACTTAATTCCCAAACATAACAATAAATCCTAAGTAATACGCCAATATAAATAAAGGGCTGAATGGAAACAAATGTCAAGCCCTAAATAAAAAAATAATAACTAATAAATAAATGTGCTAAAGTAGGCCTAAGTATCTTATGTTAGGGTTGGTGCTCGGTGTGCCAATTCGGATCGTGTTTATGTCCGATTTATAAATACGAACAATACATTTTTCCATAATATTACTTATTTAATGGTAACACCTCTTGTCTTTTATATACATATTCGATCTAATTACGATTATATATCTAATTATGATTAGATTGAAATTAAATCTGATTTAGTGATACATTTATATTAGACAAAGACCATATGATTTACAATGTAGTGCGCAGTTACAACGTAGTTTGTAATTGACATTGAGAAGCGTCACTATAAGTTTTATATCCTTAAATAAAGTTCCTGATCAAGATTTACTAACACGGGTCGGTTAGTAAAATCCGTTGAGTCCAGTACATATCGTATATCGTAACTTGGTCCGATGGTTTATCCCAATGAACCATGAGTCTCAGGAGACTCGTATAGACATGTAGGTGTTTATTTGATAAACACTGAATGACTCATTGAAGATTTCCTAATAGATGGTACACCAACGTCAATAAGAATCTTCTCGGGTTGAGCGAGCATAGTGGTACTTTAACTTGAGATACCACATTGGAAATATGAGTTATCCTCCACACTTTGATGGCAGTCATGTCACCGATCTATTTAGATCAGACCTCTGCCTGTTCGTTGGTTGTGGACTGATACTCATGATAACCAGTGCGTATCAAGATAGAATCTGTCAGTCCTGTGTACAGGGCATATGTATCCTACACGTGTTTGAGATCTAGTAAATCCATGGCCTGGTATAACTTCGGAAGCAAGTTCCGAGTGTTATTTAAAGATCATAAATTTAAAAGTCGACTATATTATACCATAAGGATTTGACGTTCTTATCTATATCCCAAGTATAATATGGATAGCCTGTGATGGAGGGATTGTACGTATGTAATGACCTCGACTTGCATAGTTTAGCAAGATTATCCGTGGTCGTCATAATTCATGAGTGGGTAAATTATGGACATGAAATTGGATTTCATGGCGGATAAACCTAAACTTAGAGTCCAACAATATGAAGTGTACTCGTTGAGCACTTGGGCAACACGTTATAAATAATACAGATTATTCATAATACTTCATCAGATTAAATGAGTTAATTCGAATCGTTTAAACGGTTAAACGAAAACACATGTTTTAGGGCAATTTTGGTCAATTAATAATTAATGTGTATTTGTATTTGATACAAAATTTGATTTGATACATATTAATTTATTGTCAAATGAAACTTTGACACATGCCATTAATATATATGTATTTGTTATTTAATGTAAATAAAAATAGATACATAATAATAATTATATTAATTAATTATTTAGATATTTAAATGTTAAATATTTGAATAATGAAATGATATACTTTTTCATAATTGTTATGAAAAATGTTTAATTATTATTGGTAACAAGTGGCATGATTTCATTAAACTTTAAGTGTACAAATTTGATTTTTCAAATTAAAGCTTATTATTATTAATTAGATTAATCAAGACAAAATGACCATTTTGCCCCCTAAGTCGGTCAAGCTTGGTTTTAAATTAGAAAATTTTGTTTTCTCTTTCATTTAAGCTCCCTTGGCCGAAACTTCATGTTCCAAATACCTCTCAAATTTTGCTTGATGATTCAAGAAAGAAAAGTGAAGAAAATCAAGAAATAGCTTAAGGAAATTAAGAGATTAAAAGGTAATCTTCAATAACCCTAAGCTTAGAAAGCATGTTTCTTGTTCTTGATTATCTAGAAAGATTCTAGGGTTTCTTCTTTTCTTTAAAATTTGGGTGTTTTTGATTTGGAAGATGGAATTGAAGGCTTGGTGCATGTGTGAAGTTGAATTGAAAGATATTATTGTAATATTTGTTCAATTTGATCATTTGATAATATGTTGTCATTCTAGAGTGTTATGACCACTCTTGTAATGCCAGGAATTGTTCTTGGGTGCTTCATTAGTGGTGGCTTGGATTGGTGTTGTGATTAATATGATTAATGTTGAGAAAATTGGATTTATAGCATGAAAAATGATATTTTTTGTTACAAAATCAGATCTGGAAAAACCGGGTTTATTGTGATGAAAATTATGTCATATAAATGTATTGGATGTGTTTTGGGTATTGGAACAATTGCTGGAAATTGTTTCGGAGTTGAAATAAGTGAAAACGGTGAAAAACGGCATTACCAGGTGACTTTTTGAGCCAACTGGGTGACGACAGCCCAAACAGTGAATTGGTCACTGTTTGAGCAGCCCATGAACTATCCTAGTACTGTTGGGGCTGACCTAGGCAGTCCTCATGTGCATTGGGTGGTCGGTTCGGTCAAAAACGCGTTTTATGCCATTTTGCGTAAAAATATTTTCGTAAAAGTTTCGCAATGTTTCTTAACTATTTATGTCATTATTTGATATCGAATAAATATGTTAAGGTAAAATATGAATAAATTATTCATATTAGATATTGAATAATTTATTCGGAAATTTAAAAAATTTTAAAATTACGATTTCACCTGAACTGCGAGCATCTTAATGCTCCACTGCCTGAATAAGATTCGCCACCATAGGTTCGCCCAGCTTCAAGCCCATACTCAATGTAGTAGAGGCTCGTGAATAGTCGAATATGGTCCTATGTCTGAATCAATGCATTGTTTCCGGAATCTTCTTAGCTCGAGACCTCGTGATTGGACCCTCTGGAACATGCATAGTAGTGGTTCGTCCTTGTGCGTCATGGGCTGCATCCTGGGCCTCATCAGATTAAATAAAATTTAATTTTTTTATTTGTCAAAAAATTTATGTGATTTCATGAATATTATATATATTGAGTTGCTTTTATTTGCTCTTAATAATCATATTAGATTTATACAAATATATAATATATAATATTATATTAAAAGAAAGTCATTGTACACGTTAAAGTTAGTAAATCAGCCATTTAATGATCAAAATTAATTCAAGATGTCATTTTGTAAAAATAAAGGGGTGTGTATGTCCGTTTTGTCCAAGTTATATCATTTTCTCTTAAAAAATACATGAGAGTTTTACCGAGATCTCCTGGCTTGAATTATTATTGGTCTTTAGACAAGTCCAAAATAATTAAAAACCTCGATTAAAAATTCTAGATTTCTTTTTATATGTGAGGATATTTATCCGTGGATTTTTATCTTGCCAGCCCTTTATTACTATTTTTATTTATTCATTATTTAACTTAAATGACATAAAAACTTCGATTTCCCCAGCATAAAATTGTACAATTCTTGAATAAATCTCTTTACGAATAATTCACCATAAAAAAAAGGGATGAATTTGTTAAAAATAAAAAAGTGGTGCAAGATAATACTAAAAAAAATATCGTGTACAAAAAAATAAAAAATAAAAATAGAGGAGAGAATATTGAGAGGCTGAATGATGAGAAGAATTTACTGTTGAAGCACCACTTTTTTAATTTTTACTAATTTTCTTAAATCAAATTCATCACTTATTTTGTTTTATTTCATTTCACCAACCATTTATCTTAAATAACAACAATAGCTACAAGAAATTTATCAAATACAGCTCTTTCTTTTATTAAGTATTGTTTTGAAAAAAAAAATTATAAAACAACTGTGTAGTTTTTAGGTCTCTTTTTGATAATTTAAGTTAATAGATAAATAATAAATAGACAAAATAATTGTTGACGACTGTTTTTCGTTCGAAGGGTAATACGAAAATTAGCCCATCGAATAAACCTCATTCAACAGTGAATTTGTTTAGTTAATAGGGAACCAAAAATAAATTTAACAAGAAGATAAAAAAAAACACAGAGACAATGATTTACGTAGTTCGATGAAAAATGACTCCAACCTACGACCACGAGAGAAAGGGGAGTGTATTTTATTATTGTTCGATGTCAAGATCCACCCGAGCTATAAGCAAGAGAGGAATACAAGAATACAAAAAATAAACACATCGAGACTTGAAACAAGTCTAGGACAAATCTTTCAAGTGGTCGGGTAGACCTATTTTCTCTTTCTATCACTAACTCTTCAACTCTCAACTTCTTTTTAAGTTGTGAGATGCAAAATTTGCTAACCCTTCAATCTGAGAATTCAATCCCTTTATATAGGCTCCCAAATCCACTATTCTACAAACTCATGATGATTGAGACTTCAATCCCTTTATATAAGCTCCCAAATCCACTATTCTACCAAGTCATGATGTCAGTCGTCGTAATTAGGCAACCATTGCCCTCATGCTGCTTTTCTCAATCACTTAACAAGCTGTTGTACTGTCACTGGGTTCAACCACCTCTGTCAGGCGAAATCCATCATTACAATCTCTTAACCATCGCTACAGATTTTTATTAATGTGACAACCTATGATTCAATTGCTCCAGCATTGTTTCATCCTATGAACAACTAGCAGAGTCTTCCTCCAATGAAAACCATTGACAACCTTTTGTCATCATTATCCTTCTAAAATCCCAAACTCCTAGATATAGGTCGGCCTGTGATCCTATCTCTACTCCTTGGGTCAGTATACTGAGGCAGATGATACTTGTCAAAGCTCCCTACAGCTTTCTCAACCAGTTAGGATCGGCATGCAAGGACATCATCAGGTCGGGCTCAATAAATTCTTTGATAACCAAAGTCCATCATTCCTTCATTAGGTCAGGTCGGCATGATAACTCACTTCATCCCTAAAATGCTTTGTACTTTGAATGAAATCCTTTGTATAATAGGGTCAGGTCCTTCTGTCAAACTCTGTCTGTTTCTCCAGACCCTTGGACCATTATTATATATTTTGGGCTAAGGACAATACCCATTCTACTATTCCTTTGTGTTTGAACATTTCTCATATTGAAAAACCACCATCAATATTAATAATATAGGGTTGGTAAGATAAAAACCAGGACTAAATAACCCAACTCTTTTTTAGTAGTGGGTGGCTGAATGCAGGTAAATGAGAGAGAGAACGAAAATTTTGAATGAGTTGGCGACCAGAGAGTACACCATCAACCTTCTAAAGCGTTTACGAGGATGGTCAGTTAGTGCTTTCAACGGTAAACGTTTATATTTTTACAATATCTTCATTGAGTCATTTGGCTAGACCTAACACTATAAGAAAATTGATATTTAACGTCCAAATCTTTAACGTCGAAATGATAATAAATTTTTTCGACGTTAATAAATCATTTAGTGTCGAATTTGATTTTCAACGCTAAAAGGTATAACTTTAGCGTCGAACAATTATTTCGATGCTAAATATTCAAACCTTTAGAGTTATGTTTTTTGATGCTAAAAAGAAGACCTTTAGCGTCAAATTTTAATTTCGACACTAAAGGGTAGATCTTTAGCGTCGAACAACTATTTCGACGTTAAAGGTTCAACCCTTTAGCGTCAAATATTAATTTCGACCCTAAAGGTTCAACCCTTTAGCGCCAAATATGAATTTCGACACTGAAGGTTCAATCCTTTAGCATCAAATATGTTTTTCAACGCTAAAGGTTCAACATTTTGCCTTCAAATATGAATTTTGACGTTAAAAGTGCAACCATTTAGCGTCAAAATTACAATTCGACGCTAAAGGGTCAATGTTCGGTGTTGAATGTCAAAAAATTAAAATAATATTAGAAGGCGAGAGTTTTTTTCAAATAAAAAAATAATATCATTTAGACCTTTAGCGTCGAATTTGAATTTTGATGCTAAAGGGTAAAATTTAATTTTTAAATTTTCAGTCTTCTAAAATTTGAATTTATCGCCTTCTAAAATTATATTTAAATTTTTGACATTTAACGCCGAATTTTGGACGCTAAAAGTAAAAAATTTTGACGTTAAAGATCAAAATTTTGGTCGAAATAATTCCCGCTATTTGAAGACTTTTAGCGAAGAAAAATTATTTCGTCCCTAAAGGTTATTTTTTCCTATAAATATTCATTTGTTCTTTCATTTTTCATATTCTCACTTTCTTTCTCTTCTACTCTTCTTACCTCTCTTATTCTTTTTCCTTAAAGATTTTATTTCATTTTTTGTATTTTATATTAATATCCAATGTTTTTATTTTTTATTTTTGTATATTTTTTTTTTTGTAGGAGAATATATGAAGATGAAGAAATGGTGAAGAAAATGAAAAACAAATGAAAGTGAAGATGAAGAATATGGAAATGAAGATGAAGAAAACATAGAAAATATATAGAAAATTATAGTTTATCATTTTCTTTACTGGTTTATGTTTGTTTGTTGTGATAAATTTTATAATTTTATTTTTATATTAAAAATTTATCCTTGTAATAATTTTTTTATAAAAAATTTGTAATAATATTCTTATGTTTTCTACAAATTTAATTACTTTTGTAATGAAATTTAGTTTGAAATTAATTTATAATGTCAATTTTGGTTTTTTAAAACTAATTATACTGATTTTTTTTTTAAAATTATTTTCACCTTTAACGTCGAAACATTTCTTCATTAAAGGACTTCTGAGTAAAACTAAAATTTTGACGCGAAAGCTTGGTCGAGGAAGATATTTAACATCAAAAACCTATTTCGATGTTAAAGATTAGTACTTTTAGTTTTAGCGACAAATTATTTCGTCACTGACAATATATTTTTAGCGTCGAAATCAATTTTTGACACTAAATACCTTCATCGACCAAGCTTTCGCGTCAAAATTTTATTTTGACGCAGAATACCTTTAGCGATAAAATTTTTCGACGCTAAAAGTCAATAATGCTATAGGGTAATGAAAAAAGTATTATGAATACATTATGTTCGGCATACAAGAAATCAACCCAAAAAATCAATTATTTATGATTACAAAAAACTAAATAATCTAAAATTCTTTAGTTAAGTCAATATAAAGCGGAACTTTTTTGATATAATTAGAAAAATTCTTCTTTAGTGAAGAAATGAAATAAATTAAGGATACTTATGTTATTATTCTAATAATAGTTCTTTTAAATTTACTCATATTTTCACTAATTTTCATAATTTCTAACAGAATCATTCTCAATTTTTTTAATACAAAAGTAAAAAATGAAATCGGATGATTTTTTTAAAAAAATCAAGAATTGGTCGAATAACCAGTCAACAACACTCAAAAATTACTATTGATTTAAAATGGTCAAAACTGACCATATCCAATCACTCAAATAACAAAATAAAATAACCAAAATATTCCCTTTAAAATCTATTTACACACCATTTATAGTAATAAAATCTCTTAATCAGATCGTTCCAACTAAGATCTATTCTATATCGTGGCATCATGCACACATATAGAGGGTGAGATTATTTGTACTCTAAAAAATACTTTGGACATTCTTTATTTTGAACACTTATTTATTAATTTTTAAAAGTAATTCTTTTACTCAATACACTCTTAATATTCCAAAACAATATAGTCTCACTATTATTTTCTTATTTTCTCTCTACACCCAAGAAAAACAAATTTAAATCTAAAAATAATTAATTTTTTTCTATAAATCTTATTTAAAAGGAAAGAAACTACAAAATTTTGATATTTAAATAGGAAACAACTAGATTCATTCGTAATGAACAGATGTTAGTAGTTGTGCTTCTGTTATCAAATAACAAATGCTTTTGAAGTTAAAGGTTGTTGACTCCAAAATATTATTTATTCATCATGTTTTGGTTTTATTCAAATTAATTTTTTGAAATTCGTTATGCAATTTTATTTTATCATTATTCAATTTCTCATGTAAAATATTTTCAACGGAGACATCAATTTTTTTATATTTCTGTGTAATGGGTTTTGATAATAATTAAAAATGAATTGTTACGTAGAATTCGAGATGTAAATTGGTGAAAATAGGATTTATAGTGAAATAATTGTATCTTAATAGTAATATGAGTAAATGGGTGTCAAGACTAATCCATGGGATTCATTTATAAAAGAATGTCCTTAACTGTAAATTTAATAATGGGTATTTTAATAATATAAAATTTCAATAAAATATGAATATTCAAAATATTTTTTAGAGGGTAAATAATCTCATCATATTATGCAAATATATTATGTTGACTAGAAGGAAAGTAGTAGGTGGATGATTACTTTTTGACATATTTATCAAATGTGATGTAATTGCCACTTATATCTGGACCAATTAGATATTTGATGGCTCATTATAATTTCGTTTCACTTGTTATACTGTAGTTAAATTAAGCATTGGATGGGGTTATTATACACCTTAAAATTTATTTTATTTTATCTTTTAATAAAAATATTTATTTAAAAAATATCAATGATGTAAAGAACTATTACAAATAATTTATTTGCTAGGACTTTTAGTTGTAGTATTTCATTAGTGATCTTTCGGAGACTTATTGGCTTGTCACATAAGTTTAATATTCATATGTGAAAAGAGAAATAAATATCTTATATATAGTTTTGTTAATAAGTACCGCATATATAACATTATATTACTCTTAATACTTGTTAAAAAATCAATTAGTGATTTGTTACCTTTTCTAAGTATTTTTTTTAAAAGTTGGATGAAGATATATTCAGTTTCCATCTATATAAAACAAATGGTGGTTGGTCAAAATTTATTACTCCACTAACCCATATATGTTAATGGTCGTGATTTTTTATTCCGATGAAGGTTCAAGTATCGTTCGTGGAGGGGTAGGATGATGATTGTACTTAACCAAAAATAGATGGTAAAGGCCCAAGAGCCAAGAATGAGATGAGATTTGATAGAGAGACCCGATCTAATGGTACAGAAAAGTTCTCCCGATAACAGGAGTAACGTGAAGGATGAAGCAAATTAAGATACCGACCCGACATTTTTCCCGTGGACATAGGCTGAAGTCACTCTCCACTGAAGTGCTTATCTTATCTGTTGTCGAAATTTACTTTGTTTCCCAACTAACCAAACATATTCACTGCTGAGTGAAGTTTATTCAAAGGATAATTTCCCTTATTACCCTTGGAACACATGTATATATAAACTATTCATCATAAGTCTTAGTTATATTAACCTTTGCTTGACATATAGAAAAGAAAAAAGAAATGAAGAATATTATTATTAGGAGAGTTCAAATCTTTTTGATGGTCTCTCTTGTGTTGGGGCTTCTTGTGGAACACTCTTTAGCAGCGTGCGAAGAAGGCTGTAATTCAATTTGCTATCGAGGTGGTGGTGGCAGCAGACATATTGAAGATTGTATGGAAGAGTGCTTAAAAAAATGCCATTCGCCTCCGCCTCCGATTTCAGCATCCTTTGACACTCTCAATCAGCCTCCGATTTAGACATGATGTTCCTTTTTGAAAATTGCACCGAAATCAATAAAATCTAATAAATATTCAGATTCTTTGTTTGCAATTTCGATAAAGTAGAAGCTGATTTTTAATCCATAAAAACTGGAATGAAATTGCATATTGGTAATTTTCTACTTGAAGAAGTTATTATAAGGACTAGGCTTGGGTCAAATTGTACTCCATAACTTTCGTTAAATCTTTAAAACATCATAAAATATATATATGTACACAATGATCAACAATTTACAGATGCTTGCAAACTAATCATACACATATTTTTCTCCAGTTTCATGGATCCCTATCCTATTTCATCTCAAATTAAATTAATCAATCTCTAACATTGGTATGAGGAGATTGAAACTTTAAAATTTTCATTTCACGGTAAGCTAGAAGCCAAATTAATTTGGTTGTCGTATTATAGACT
>SKCR01032850.1:0-85072 GCA_019454045.1 Zanthoxylum bungeanum
CATCACATCCAGTACACTACGCTTCTCGATAAACCCAGAAGAGGTGTACACAGAACCGGTTAAGGTCCCCAACCACTAAAACCAAAGTTTACCGATTGTCGCAAGTACTAGCGATGTAAGTCTCAGGTTAAGACCATATACACCTACCCTGATGCGGCCTCCCATAGACACATAGACATACTACCAATGGGATTCCGCGGGGTCTATCCAGAGCGAAGCTGTTTTCCGTACCATCGGTAAAACACAACCTCCTATCGCACTTGCATAAGTATCCAATACTTAAATATATGAGAACTATGCCGTTGTGCCCTCACAACGTGCACAAGCGCAATACTAGCCTATTCCGCATTATCGATGTCCAGTCTCGATAATACTACGGCTAGGGATATTTAATGATTAAACCTTTATGGATTGATACTGTCTCATATCATCTCAATCCAGTACTAATCATATGGACTTTTGCCATTTATATATCAAAGTAAATAAAATTACAAAACGGCAAAAGGCAATTTCATTATCACATAGTTAATTTTGTACAATAATACAATATCATTTACAAACAGTGACGCTATGGGACATAATGTCTAACATTGGTGTCTTCCTTCATTCACTACCTTTCTAGAAGGAAAAGCTGTGAAGGCACCTAGATAGCCATCTACTCGTAGCCTATTGTGATAGACTAATTTGGATGACTCGTTGTTTATTCCTGACAACAAGCGATAAGAGCCTAAGAGGCTTGGGTATTTAAGTGAGCCTCGCTCCACCTTCCCTCTGGGGGATCTACAACGGGAAATCCATTTGACAGTCCGTCACACACCATAGCTCATTGGCACGTACCTTAGTGTATAAAAAGGGGTGCGCTCACTTGGTTGCTCGAACCCTTGAGTGGGGAGACCTAGTTGTGGGCCATCCTTCGCCGGTGAGAGCCTTTGTCTATACTCTTACTAACCCACCCATAGACCGGGTTGTCTAAAGTAGCAATTATTTCCTTGAATATGTGCTTGTGGACCATCCTCATTTGGATGCAGTTGGACTATTGTCAGAAATGCGGGCTTGTTGGGCCATTTAAACTGGGGCAAGTTCGTACCTTATGACTATTAGGCCAAAAGCTTCTGAAATGTTGATGAGCCATTGTAGAAATTATTGTTGTATGTTTGCATTATCTTTCTTTGTGCTTGTGTTCGGAACATTACCATTTAGATTTAGTTGGACTCCTTGTCATGAGATGTGAACTCGTTGGGCCATTTAAACTGGGACGAGTCCACTCCTATGGCAGTTAGCCCAAAAACTTCTAAAATGATGATGGGCCGATTTGTGTGCAAATTTTAAAGAGTTGATATATTTCTTGTATCACATGCATCACATGCACCTCATGCATACATGCACCATGTTAACTCCCTTTTGATTTAAAAGCCATCATAGATGCATGTTGGTTAGGGAAGATGACAGACTTGTCAAAAGACCAAGCAGCCACCAAGAATACTGGCAGAAGACCTAGCTCAATGGGATAGGAAAACCCGATCATGCATGCATGCATACACGTAACACATTTTGCATCCCTTTTGTGTTTGTTCTGTTTTGTAATAACAGGTTTCAGAAGAGAAAAGAGAGAAAGCGGCAAAGACAAGACAACCAGAATCAGTAACATATGAGTAGTAGTTTTGGGGATGAGTCCCAGGGTCGAGGCCCACATCGTCAGAGTGTTGGAATGAATCCCGGGGTTGAAGCCCATGTCAGCAATTTCAGAAATGAGTCACAGGGGCGAGGCCCGTATCTGTATCAGTCTGGGGGCGAGGCCCATATCAATATCAGTTCAGGGCCGAGGCCCACATCAGCAGAATTTTGGAATGAATCCAGGGAATGAATCCCAGGGCCGAGGCCCACATCAGCAGAATTTTGGAATGAATCCAGGGAATGAATCCCAGGGCCGAGGCCCACATCAGCAGAATTTTGGAATGAATCCAGGGAATGAATCCCATGGCCGAGGCCCACATCAGCAGAATTTTGGAATGAATCCCAGGGTCGAGGCCCACATCAGAAGAATTTTGGAATGGATCCAGGGAATGAATCCCAGGGCCGAGGCCCGCATCAGCAGAATTTTGGAATGAATCCGAGGGTCGAGGCCCACATCAGCATCAATCCGGGGGCGAGGCCCATGTTAGTAGCAGTTGGGGCCGAGGCCCACTTCAACATCAGTTTTGGGGATGAGTCCCAGGGTCGAGGCCCACATCAAACACAGTTTGGGAATGAGTCCCAGGGTCGAGGCCAACATTACATCAGTATCAGCATTGCCGGGTATGGCATTCTGGGGGCGAGGCCCATATTACATCAGATCAGTTCAGTCGGAAATGACACTCCGAGAATGGAGATATAGTCCGGGAATGGGCAGTTCAAGAATGAACAAGTCGGAAATGGCACTCCGAGAATGGGGATATAGTCCGGGAATGGGCAGTTCAAGAATGAACAAGTCGGAAATGACACTCCGAGAATGGAGATATGGTCCGGGAATGGACAGTTCAAGAATGAACAAGCCGGGAATGACACTCCAAGAATGGAAGCACGGTTCGGGAATGAACCACCTCACAGTAACGGTTCGGGAATGAACCACCTCACAGTAACGGTTCGGGAATGAACCACCTCACAGTAACGGTTCGGGAATGGACCACCTTACAGTAACAGTTCGGGAATGGACACCTTACAGTAACGGTTCGGGAATGAACCACCTCACGATAACAGTTCAGGAATGAACAACTTACAGTAACAGTTTGGGAATAAAGCCCAGGGGAATAAAGCCTCATATCAACACAGTTCGGGAACAAAGCCCAGGGGAATAAAGCCTCATATCAACACAGTTCGGGAACAAAGCCCAGAGAGGAAGAAAGCCTCATATCAGTATAAGTTTGAGAAAAAAGCTCAAGGGGAAGAAAGCCTCATGTCAGTACAGTTCGGGAATAAAGCTCGGGAGGAATAAAGCCTCATCTTAACAGTTCGGGAATAAAGCTCGGGAGGAATAAAGCCTCATCTCAACACAGTTCGAGAACAAAGCTCGGAGGAATAAAGCCTCATCTCAACAGTTCGGGAATAAAGCTCGGGAGGAATAAAGCCTCATCTCAACAGTTCGGGAATAAAGCTCGGGAGGAATAAAGCCTCATCTCAACATAGTTCGAGAATGAACAAGCCGGGAATGGCAATCCAAGAATGGAGCAGAGTTCAAGAATGAACAAGCTGGGAATAGCACTCCAAGAATGGAAGCACGGTTCGGGAATGGACCAACTTACAGTAACAGTTCGGGAATGGACACCTTACGGTAACAGTTCGGGAATGGACCACATCACAACACGGTTCGGGAATGAACCAGGGGTCGCAGCACCTCACCACCCAAATCAACTCAACACATGGTAAGTCAAGTGGCAGCTGGCGAGCCAGGTAAGTAGAAATGCATTGCATAACTTTGATAGGATTGTCACTGTTGCACATTACACAAGTCCCATCAAAGTGGGGGCGACTGTAGGCACTGCATTTTTACACATAAGTCCCTATGATGAGTCTCATTTTGGAGACACTACCTTTTAAGTCACGGAGGTCACGGGAAACGGACATCGGAAGGGAAATTCAGAATAAACAAGGTTCACTGTTTTCGTTCGTGCTGCGTTCGTGTTTATGTTCGAACGTCAAACGGATTGCGGGCGTTCGTGCCGCGTTCGAGGAAGCGTTCGAACGGTGTCGGTAATTCTGGTTTTGCTGCTAGCCTCACATCCAGCCCAATTAGCCCCCCAAAGCCCATAAAACACATCCCAATTTAAATAAATAAATATTAATTAAAACATTAACTAAATAATATAATAATTAAATTAATTAAATGATTAAATAAAACATATACCAAACATAAAATAAACAATTACCAACTTAAACTAAAATCATGCCTAAATTAAACAAATCACACACTAAATCAAAATATAATCATGCCTAATTAAAATCAATCAACCAATTATATTCCCAATCTAATAAGATTATTCCCAAACTTAAAATATTGTATTCCTAATCCAAGCCAATCAAATATCCAACCTTCCCTATCTAGCCAAGATTTGTCCCCCTCAATCTTTGACTTCCTTAACCAAACCAAATCAAATTCCTTTCCTTGTCAAACCTAACCCTTTGCCTATAAAAAGAACCCTTCACCAACCTTCTCAACCCTAGCTAGCTAGTCTCTAACTCATACACAACACACATAAAACTACAGGAAGAAGACACCCAAAAACAGGAATCAAAAGATAAAGAGGAAATAGGAGCAGAACGGAGTTGGAGCCGCAAGCAAATCAGTAAAGACAACGAACGAGAACAGTGAACCAGTGAACCGGGAGAGTTGCGGAGCATCCACCCTTCCGACGATCGTGTACCATACATCCGAGAGGTGATTTAAAAGGTTAGACCTGAGGGTACCTTTTCATTAGTTTATATTCATTGTTTATTGAATTCTATTCGCATGAGAGTCGTCTATGAATGCATGTTGTGGTCTTTGAGTAGATAAATATGCATGAATTATGAGATGTAATATGTTGTGGGTATTGGATGAATGAGAGATGTGTCAACTCTCGCGGTATATCGGATGGAAACCCGGACATAAATTTCATAGCCGATTCCGAATGGACGGTAATATGATCTGTACTCGGGCCACAACTCCACGTACCACTTGAGTAAACGGCACATTCTCTTGTTTTGTGTTGCTTTCATTTATTTATTCCTCGTCATTTAAATTATGTATGTCGTTAGTTATGCATGATTCAACCAAGCGCATGGGCTTAGTGAGTTAGTCCAAAGGTCCTCCATTTAGGAGATAAAGAGCCGAAAAGGCCACCTTCGTGACACTACTTCGCCGCGCCGGTTGATGTATGTTCGGTTGGACGCGAGATACGTTCAATCGGGCATACTTAGTTTGATATTGTTATCTTTATTTTCGTATGTATAAGTCAATCGAGCGCATGGGCTTAGTAAGTGTGTTGTGAGATCCCCTATGGGGAGGGGCTAAAAGCCCTTTACCACGATGCTTTGCCGCGCCGGTTGATGTGTGTTCAGATTGGATGTAAGATGTGTTCAATCGGGCATACTTGGTTGATATGATTGGTTCTATTCTTGTATGTGTGATGTGACGCGCATGGGCTTAGCATGTTGGTCTAAAGGTCCTCTCTTTGAGAGATCAAGAGCCCCAAAAGGTCACCTTTACGGCAGTGCTTCACCGCGCCCTTTTATTTTCTGTTTATGTATTGCATCCTATTTCATGCATCAGGTCCGTGTCCGTTCGAACGCGTTCACGAACGCAACTCGAACGCGCATGTGTTTTTGCCTTATTATGTGTCAGGTCTCGTATCCGTTCGAACGTGTTAACAAACGCCATACGAACGTGAGCTTTCTGTCTCATCTCCGTTCGAACGCGTTTACGAACGCTACTCGAATGTGGGCATTCTGTCTCATTTCTGTTCGAACGCGTTTACGAACGCTACTCGAACGTGAGCATTCTGTTTCATTTCCGTTCGAACGCGTTTACGAACGCTACTCGAACGTGAGCATTCTGTTTCATTTCCGTTCGAACGCGTTTACGAACGCTACACTAACGTGCACACACTGAACTGAGTCTGTCTTATTATATTCATGCATAATTACCTCTTGGTTGATCTTTCTTGTGTTATATAGCCAACTGTATTATTTGTATTCAAGCATGATTAGGTTGTTAGCATGTTATTTGGTTAATAGGTTCATGAGATAGTACTCAAGCATGATTATGTTGTTCTTAGTTCTCCATAACATAGGATTGAAATATGTTCATGAGATTGTCATGTGACGTTGCATGTTGTGATGAACTTGTTGATGTATGCATGTGAATTTAGAAGCATGATATTCTTGGAAATAAATGTTATTTAAGCCTGGTTAAATTATTATATAAATCCTTTTTATTACAAGTGACATAAGTAAGGGACCATTCCGAACCCAACGGTTTGAGGTCTTCCCTTGCGAGGGGTGAGTGCGGCCTTAAATCTTTGTCCCGGTTCACACCGGGTGGCGACTCCATGTTATTTCGTACTTCCCATCTAGGCCGCGAGCCTAGGAACGGCGTCGCCCAGGTCCTGTGTCCCACACTTCTCTTCGTAACTTATTTAAACTTGTTTTTCTTCTTCCTTAACATTATTCATGAATTTTGAAAGAAAACCACTCAAGCTTTAAGCTTTTGGCTATGTTCAAATTTCTTGTGAGGGAGGGATTCCCTTTTTCAAGTTTAAATCGATTTATCTAAGTTTAGCAAGCTTAGTGGCGCTCCATTTCTAGCATAACACACTGATTTCATGTTTTGAGTTATCATGTAAAATGTTTCATAGTGGTTTAGGACTGATCTTCGATGGGTTTTGTGTTGGGGTTGGTGCTCAGAGCGCCAATTCCCGGTTGTATTTCTTTATGAATACTACTGTAAAATGTTATTATTATGAATAATATAAGCATTTTCTATAAAATAATGTTTCTTTTAATATGGTAAAAACGTAATGACCTTGGAAGACTAGTCATGATGCTGTTGCAAAAGTGTCGCAACTGACATTGAGTTGTATCATGACGTTGTCATTCTCACACTGTTCTTGGTCAAGGTTTACACTACTTGGTCAGTATAGTAAACCTGTTGAGTCCGGTACATGTCGTATACTGGAATATATGATTCCAATGGTTTCTCAATGAACCATAAGTCTTGGAGACTAGTATAGACGTGTAGGTGTTTATAGCGGATAAACACTGAATGACTCACCGAAGATTCTTAATTGATGGTACACCAACGTCAATAAGAATCTTATTGGGTTGAGTAGCACTTATGATTCTTCGACTTGAGATACCATTGTGGGCACATGAGACATCTTCCGCACTTATATGGCAGTCACGTCACCGATCTATTTAGATCAGACCTCCGTCTGTTAGTTGGGTGTGGATAGATCCTCAGGGTGTCCTGTGTGTATCAAGATAGGATCCGTCAGTTCTGTGTATCAGAGCATAGGTAGTCCATATGATTAGGAATCAGATAAAAACCATGGGCCCGTGGTACAATTTAGAAGCCAGTTCTAAATGTTCTTTTTGAGATTGCTAATAGAGACGTCGACGGGATAATCCCTATAGAGATTTGACGTTTACATCTATATCTCTGGGATATATACAGATACTGTGATGGAGGAATTATACATTTTCCATGACCTCGATCTGTATGATTCAGCGAGTTTATCTGTGTTCGTCATAATTTACTGGTGGATAAATTATGGACACAAAATTGGATTTCATAACCGATATGTCTGAATCTAGAGAGTCTCACTAATGAAATAAACTCATTAAGCACTAGGGCAACAATTATAAATAATATTGATTATTTATAAAGTCGTTTAAAGGTTAAACGCAAAATACATGTGTAGGGACCCGATAGTCATTTCTCGATTTTTGTGTATTTGCTTTTAATGAAAGATTAATTCAAATACACATTAATTAATTGTCAAATTGAGATATTTGACTAATATCTTAAATATATATATATATGTATTTGATATTTAATGTAAATATAATACATATATTTAATATATTTCTTTTAAATAATTAATTAATTATTTAATTGTTAAATGATTAAATTAATTAAAATATAAATATTTTAAAGTTATGATATTTATTTTAATGACTTGAGTTGCTTTTGTTGACTTACTTTAATTCATTAAATGGTTTGATGAATAAAAATGCAAGTTGATAAAAGGCATTAAATGAAACAAAAATTCAAAATATCTTGATATTTTGGATGCTACCAAATTCGGCCAAGGCATAAGGATTTTGGTATATATATTGTTTTGTTTTCATTTAGGGTTTCATTAAGTCATACACTTACCCAAAAACTCCATTGAAAGAAAGCAAAAGAACCTTGAGAAGAAGAAGAATAAAATCATAGAAAGCTTGGATTTAAGTGAGTATTTCCAACTAGCCATTAGAGAGAAAAATGTTCCTCTTGTTATTGGCTTCATCTTGTGATGTTCTCATGAATTTCTATTCTTTATTATTTGTGTTTTTGTTTCATGGATGTTTGAGAATAGGGTTATGAATGTATTAAGTTCAAAGAATGCTTCTAATATGTTAATAAGCATACTTTTGATAGTTTGAGAAACTTGTTGCCAATCTAGAGTTATTGACCTACTCTTAAATTACCTAAATTTGTTCTATAGTTGTTTCATTGTGGTGAGGCTTGATTGTAATAGAAGAAACATTATTGAAGTGTTGGATTTAATCAATTTGGTCTAATTTGTCCAATTTGAAGAAATTGAAAAAATAGGGTTTAAGACCACTTCCAAATTTGGGGGTTTTCATTTATGTTGTGTATTTGGATGTGTTTATGATACACATAAAATTCTATGTTGATTGGATTTCATTTGGATGTGTTTTGAACATGGAAAATACAAAATGCACATTATTGGACATTAAGGGGCTCTCGGCTTTATGCTAAAATTTTGGGAATTTTGGTTGAAATTTGAATTTCAATGTGTAGGACATGTTAAATTCATATTTGTAATGATTTAGAATCATCCAAAATCGTTTCGAACAATTTCGGATTAAAATAAACAAAATGCTTGGTTTAGGGGCAATTCGATAAATTCACATAAATTTGATTTAATTTGTTTTATTTCAAAATTTAATAATTGGAAAATTAAATAAATAAGTTTATTTAATTTATCCGAGAAAAATTTTTGAAATCGGAAAATTTTGATTTTCCACTGTTCCGTTGCGTTACCGGATTTCCGCAATAAAACCTCTTCAAAATGGTATCAGAGCGAGTCTGATTCTAGGCCCCCTAATATGATTAGCCCTTTAATTCAATGTTTAATCATGTTTTCTTAACTTTATACATGCATGTTTTAATCTAATTTGATTAGATTTAGGGTGTATGACACTTAGCGGAAAATCCCTAATTAATAGGGTTTAAATGTAATTATGTATTTGATGCATGTTATGTGGTCCGTCTTGTCAATACGATTTATAAATATTTCTCTGTGACTACATCCGAGACCGTACCTCTACTGTGAGGGTGTAGCCGATAGATATTTATTTATACCGGATGTATATAAGATACTAGATAAATTCAAGCGAAAGTGGAATCCTGAATGTGCCCTAGCTGTCAGGGTTACGCAAGTACCTTGAGTTTATCATTGACCAGTTTAACCTTAGTACGTCTCCTTATGGGCCTGCCTTAGCAGCGACAACGAGAAACGACCAGGACCGGAAACCCAGGAGTCACTAGTGAGTGATTGACAAATGAGTAGGCTACCTGATGAATATACGTAGGCGAGACCGTGCCTCTGCTGTGAGCTGAAATATATTCATGGGATCCACTTTTCACTATTTGTATTTAATTTAATTATTAAATCTTTGTATTCTGTTTGGGGATTACAGTATTGCATGATTTAGTGGGAGGGGCATTTTTAGATTAAAAATCCATGATCTAGTTTACGCTTTTGATATTATATGAATATGCTTAAATTTATGCTAACCATTTTTCGTGATCTATATGATAGATTTGCGATGTCGGCACCATCCACTAATCAGTTTGCGTGTATGCTTGATGCGAACAAACTTAAAGGCGCTGATAACTTCACCGATTGGGATTTGGATTTGAGGATTGTCCTCGATTCCGAGAAGTTGAACGTGAAGTCTTCCAAGCTTGGAAGGATGATGATTTAAAAGTTAAATCATACATCTTAAGTTCACTTTCACCAGGACTCAAGAAACAATATTATGGCATGTCAGATGCTTATACTACGATGACACGATTAAGACAATCGTTTGAGAACCAAGAACAAGTTTTTGTTCATAAGATCGCAATGGAACTGTTCCATGCGCGATTGGATGAGGGGCAAGCTGTTAGCCTGCATGTTCTTCAGATGATCGATTTGATCGATCAATTGAGGCAACATAATCTCATTCTGAATGACATTCTCGGTAGGAGTGTCATTCTTGGTTCGCTCCCAGCTTCTTATCGCCAGTTTGTGATGTACTTCAACATGAACGGGATTGTCTGCACCTACCAATACCTGCATAGGATGTTGCTCACGGCGGAAGAGGACCTCAAGAAGGGAGTACTGACTCGCCCTCCGAGACCTACTTCTTTATCTGCTTCTTCCCAGACTTGGTCAAAGGGAAAGAAAAAGAAGGGGAAGAAGAAGAAGGGTTTTGGTCCTCAACCACAGGCAAAGATAGAAAAGCCCAAGAGGGCTTCTGAAGACAAGTGCCATCACTACAGCAAAGTCGGGCACTGGAAAAGGAACTGTCCTGACTACATTGCCCAGCTGAGGAGGGAGAGAGCATCGACATCAGGTACATTTATTTTTCCAGTTATTGATATATCTTTGGCTTGTGAAGCCGTTACATCCACCTGGATTTTAGATTCTGCTTGTCCCATTCACATTTGCAATTCGTTACAGATGCTGAAGGAAAGTAGGAAATTGAAGCCTGGAGAGATGCAGTTGCGGTTCAGGAATGGAGACTCACTGGATGCAGTTGTAATGGGAGTATGCGAGATCCATTTGCTGAAAGGGACACTTTTGTTAAATGATTGTTATTTTGTACCTGGATTTGTAGCTAATATTATATCACTTTTTGTATTGGATACATAAGGCTTTTGTATTAATATTAAGAACTGTTCTTTATATTTGTATGATAAATGTAATATTTAGATACTTTGTTGTCCAAATAAGCATGGTCATTATACATTGCAAACTTCAAAAGATATTTTAAACACTGAAATTAATAAACGTAGTTTACCTGTAATTAATAATACTGAACTTTGGCATATGCGACTAGGTCATATAGGCGTTAAACGCCTTACCCAATTGGTTAGGAATAGTTTGATACCAAATCTCACCATTGAATCCTATCCAACTTGTGAATCATGTATTCAGGGTAAGATGACCAAAGCCTCATTTTCTGGTGTTGGACACCACGCCACTAACTTACTGGAACTCGTACATTCTGATGTATGTGGTCCACTAAGTCAGACTGCTCAAAATGGTTATTCATACTTCGTTACCTTTACCGATGATCTGTCATGGTACGGTTATGTCTATTTAATATGACATAAATCGGAAACCTTTGAAAAGTTCAAAGAGTTCCGAAATGAAGTAGAAAAAACAAACTGGTCAATACATTAAATGCCTTCGATCCGATTGAGGCGGCGAATATATGAGCAGTGAGTTCATGGATTATATGAAGAAGAATGGGATTCTCGCTCAATATACTCCTCCATGTACTCCACAGCACAATGGAGTGTCTGAGAGGAGAAATCGAAGTTTATTGGATATGGTCCGATCAATGTTGAGTTTCACAGATTTGCCTTATTACTTATGGGGCTACTCTCTTTTAAGAGCTGCACATTTTTGAATAAGATTCCTTTAAAAGCTGTTCTATGACTCCGTATGAGATATGGTTTGGTATGAGACCAAATCTTAGTTACATTAAGGTTTGGGGTTGTCCTGCCTATGTCAGGGTGACTCAGCAAGATAAGCTTTCACCTCGAGGGCAAAAGTTTAGGTTTGTCGGATATCCTTCGAATATGAGGGGATATCTATTCTATGATACCGAGCATCGAAATGTGTTCGTAGCTCGCTTTGCAAAATTTCTAGAAGTAGAATTTTTGTCAGAAGGTGGTAATCATAGACATGTTGAACTTGATGAAGTCCAACCTGAAAACAGCGAACCAACGGAGGAACCTGAAGTTCAAGTAGATGAAGGACCTTCAACACACACACTCCGTAGGTCAGAAAGGGTATCTATACCTCCTGAACATTTGTATTTGATACAAGAAAAGAGTCTAGATGTTCTCTTAGTTGAAGAGACTGATATTTTCACCTATAGAGAATCGATGTTGGACATCGACTCCATGAAATGGCAAAGTGCCATGAAATCCGAGATAGACTCAATGTATGAGAATCAAGTTTGGGATTTGGTTCCGCTTCCCGAAGGAATTGTTCCCATCGGTTGTAAATGGGTTTACAAAAGGAAGCGAGGGCCTAATGGTAAGGTTGAAACTTACAAGGCCCGACTGGTAGCAAAAGGTTACACGCAGCGACCTAGCGTCGACTACGAAGAAACTTTTTCACCAGTAGCAATGCTTAAATCTATTCGGATTTTGCTTTCTATAGCTGCGTATCATGACTCTGAGATTTGGCAAATGGATGTCAAAACGACTTTTCTAAATGGATTTCTTGATGAAGAAATCTATATGGAACAGTCGGAAGGTTATGCATCCAAAGAAAACTTGGGTATGGTGTGTAAGCTTAAGAACTCCATTTATGGACTTAAACAAGCTTCACGAAGTTGGAATCTTCGATTCGATGAGATTATTAGATCGTCTGGTTTTCTCAAGAATTCGGAAGAATCCTGTGTGTATCAGAAGGCCAGTGGGAGCATGGTCGTATTTTTAGTCCTATATGTTGATGACATCCTAATCATTGGGAATGATTTAGGTATGTTACAAAGCGTCAAAGCGTACCTCTGTAAGAATTTCTCCATGAAGGACCTGGGAGAAGCTTCATATGTTTTAGGGATAAAACTCTATAGAGATAGACAAAGGAAGCTGATTGGGTTATCCCAATCAACGTACATAGATAAGATCTTGGAACGGTATAATTTTGGTAATTGTAAGACATCAAACATACCGTTCAGACATGGGATTCATCTTTCAAAGTAGATGAGTCCACAAACAGAAGATGAGAAGGTTAGAATGTCTAACAACTTTATGTTTCGTGTTTGGGTAGCATAATGTATGCCATGTTATGTACAAGGCCTGATATCAGTTTCGCTGTTAGCGTAACTAGTCGATATCAGTCCAATCCAGGTAATGACCATTGGATGGCCATTAAACATATCCTGGAGTATCTTAAAGGTACTAAGGATAAGTTAATAATTTATGGAGGAAACGAACTGCAAGTTAATGGGTATACGGATTCTGATTTCCAATCGGATCCCGATGATAGAAAGTCTACATCTGGATTCGTATTTACCCTTAGCTGAGGTGCAGTTTGTTGGAAGAGTTCCAAACAGGGATCAACATCAGATTCCACCACTGAGGCGGAATATATTGCAGCTTCTGAAGCAGCAAAAGAGGCTGTGTGGATAAAGAATTTTATCACAGAATTGAGAGTTGTCCCAAGTATCGAGAATGTGATTCCATTATACTGTGATAATACTAAATCCATTGCGCAAGCAAAGGAACCCAGGGCGCATCAGAAATCGAAGCATGTGGAATGTAAGTACCACATCATTCGAGAGCTTGTGTCACGAGGAGATATTATCGTTTGTAAGGTACCGAGTGAAGATAATATAGCAGACCCGCTGACGAAAGTCATACCTCTGAAGTTATTTGATAAACACGTGGATTCGATGGGTATTAGATACAATCGTTATTAGCACTAGAGCAGGTATGAGTTTTTGTTGGGGTTGGTTCTCAGAGTGCCAATTCCCGATTGTATTTCTTTATGAATACTACTGTATAACGTTAATATTATGAATAATATATGCAGTTTCTATAATATAATGTTTCTTTTAATATGGTAAAAACGTAATGACCTTGGAATGATTAGTCATGATGCTGTTGCAAAAGCGTCGCAACTGACATTGAGTTGTATCATGACGTTGTCATTCTCAGACTGTTCCTGGTCAAGGTTTACACTACTTGGTCAGTATAGTAAACCTTTTGAGACCGGTACATGTTGTATACTAGAATATATGATTCCAATGGTTTCTCAATGAACCATAAGTCTTGGAGATTATTATAGACGTGTAGGTGTTCATAGCGGATAAACATTGAACGACTGACCGAAGATTCTTAATGGATGGTACACCAACGTCAATAAGAATCTTATCGGGTTGAGTAGCACTTGTGATTCTTCAACTTGAGCTACCACTGTGGGCACATGATAAAAGGGCAATCTCCATTGTCACATAGTTAATTTGTACAATAACACCATGATCTTTACAAATAGTGATGCTATGGGTCATAATTGTCCAACAATCTCCCACTTGGCCTATAGCCAATCACTCAAGTGTCCTACACCCGAACTATGTACGGTTCACTCAAACTTCTGCTGAGGAAAAGGCTTTCGTCAGCAGATTTGCATAATTATGATCTGATGTGATTTATTCGATCATCACATTGCCACGATGTATGATTCGAATGAATCATATGAATAATTGAAGTATATATCTGGATCGTTGATGAGACCATTAATTCTTTAGCCTGTGTTGTAGCCTAGCTCACCTGCTAACAGAACTACTCCTAATTTGATTAGGATTATTATCGATCCAAAAGGCTTCTATTACTGCCTCAGCTGCAGCAATATTCCGCTTTTGTTGTTTATTCGGTAACAGTATCTTGCTTGGAAGATTTCCAGCTCACTGTTCCGTTATTCAAACTTTATAGTACCTTTGTTACGACTTATAGTCATTTTGGTCGGTTAGGAAACTTGCAGCAGTGAACCCAATCACTTCAAGTTCTCATTCTCCATAGTATAAGACAACATCCTTGGTTCGTCTAAGAAACTTAAGGATGTTCTTAACATCAATCCAGTGACTATCACTTGGATTGGCCCGATTATGACTCCATATGCTCAAAGCATATGAGAAACCAGGTCGCGTACATTTTTCAATGTACGAGTTCTCGGAGAGTGCGAACAACCTTTAGATCTATCCCAGTTATCTTTATTCCTAGAATAAAGGTTGTCTCTCCCAAGAATTCTACGGAGAATTTTCATGAAAGCCAAGCTTTCACCGACTGTATTATGGGAATATCATTTCCAAGAAATGACATATCATCGTTACTTAGGACATTCATTGTCAGTGTGCTCCCACTAACCTCCTTATATACACAGAATCATTTTCTTTTTGAATTAAATCATATACCATTATGATTACATCAAAACTATAATTCCAAGAACGCAATGCTTGCTTCAATCCATAAATGGATCGAATTAACTCACAAACCTTGTTTGCACATTTTAGTACGACAAAACCGTCAGGATGTTGTAAACATCCTCCAAAAGGTTTCCTTTTAAGGAAAGCAATTTTGACGTTCAGCTACCATATTTCATAAATGAAACATGCAACATTAGCAAGAATTATCCAAATGGATTTATCCATGGCTCCGACTTCAAATATGTTTGTCATAAACATGTTCACTACTAGTATTAAAATTGGATTTTAGATACTGGATGTGGTACATAAATATGTACTGGTGTGCAGAATCTGCTGATAAGCAGGATACTGACTTCAGTTGAGATTTACCTGCGAATTGGAAATAGGACGAGAGTCGCTGTTTTGACCGTAGAGACCTAAGTTTAGGAACTACCCTTCGGGTGTGTACTTAAATTAGGAAATTGTTACAATGTAACTAGTTTGACTAGATACATTATCTCTATATCAGGGTTTAACCTGTTGCGGGTATACATTTATATTCTAGAACACTAAAGTGTTTTATTATATAAAGATGATATTGAGATCAACACATTAGATGTGAATAACAGTATTTATATTTTGAATATAAATAAATCTCAAATGTATAACATAACAAACAAATAGCTCAAATTGAATTAATCAGTTGAAACTTAAATGTGGCATTGTTGTCTGGGACACATCAAACAAGACTCGTATATCCACACTTTCGAATAGTGGATACTATGACGGATTTGATTCTATTCAAATAATGTCTACGAATCTAGTTTATTAGGCAAAGTGCCTAAAACACCTTTTACTTGGTAAAAGCACAAGTGCCACCGATCTGTTAGCCCTCGTTCATAGTGACGTAAGTGTGCCCATGTCTAGCTAGGCTAGAGGTGGATATGAATGCTTCGTGACCTTTACGGATGTGGCATCGCGTTATGGTTATGTGTTTCTTTTGAAACACGAATCGGAAACTTTTGATGAATTCAAAGAGTTTCGACACGAAGTAGACAAACAAGATCGGAAAAAGTATTAAACCGTAACGGTTAGACCATGATGGAAAATACTTAAGCAGTAAGTTTCTCAAATACTTGAAAGAGTATAGTATTCTTTCAATGAGGACTCCTCCCGGAACACGTCAATTTGACGGTGTGTCCAATCCGAGAAACCAAATTTTGTTGGACATGATAAGGTTAATCATGAGTCGCTCTGAGCTACCATTTCCTTCAAAGGATATGCATTAAACAGTGCAAAACTTATTTTGAATAAGGTTCCATAAAAATTTGTTAGACAGACTTCATATTATATATGAACAGGAAAGAAACTAGGTTTTCTCAATCCTGAAGATTTGGGTATGCTAGGCATATGTTTGGATGATACCAAACTAAAACCCAAATCGGATAAGTGCCTAAGTTGTGGGTTATCCTAGGGAAATCAAAGTATAGTACTTATACAAATCACATGAGAACAATTTAATTGTTGCTCACCATGCGGTTTTCTTAAGAGGAATACCTATATGCAGTGGTAAGTGGGAGGAAAGTAAAACTCGATGAAAATCGGAGTAATACTGTTCCAGGCACCGATTCTTTAATGGAACACAAATAGTTCATCATGGATGAAACTATACCAATAATCTTCAAATACACAAGAACCGCGTAAGTCGGAGATAGTCAGAAAACAACCTGGAGGTATGGGTTTCTGATCTCACCTCATAAAGATGTCAATCTTAATGAGGAATACGAACTGACTACGTATAAGGAAGTGCCATGAAGTCCGAGATGGATTCCACGTATACCAACTATGTTTCGATACTAGTTGATGTACCGCAAGGCATTGTGCCTATTGGTACTATATAAGTCTTCAAGGAAGACATACATGGATGGCAACAAACAAACGTATTAAGCTAGACTTGTAGCGAAAAAGGTATTGTTATCAACATTGTGTCAATTACGACGAAACCTTCTACTCCTTGCCATGGATAATCCATTTGGATAATGCTTGCTAATGTTGCATGTTTCATTTATGAAATATGGTAGCTGGACGTCAAAATTGTTTTCCTTAAAAGGAAACCTTTTAGAGGATGTTTACAACATCCTGACGGTTTTGTCGTACTAAAATGTGCAAACAAGGTTTGTGAGTTAATTCGATCCATTTATGGATTGAAGCAAGCATTGCGTTCTTGGAATTCTAGTTTTGATGTAATCATAATGGTATATGATTTAATTCAAAAAGAAAATGATTCTTGTGTATATAAGGAGGTTAGTGGGAGCACACTGACAATGAATGTCCTAAGTAACGATGATATGTCATTTCATGGAAATGATATTCCCATAATACAGTCGGTGAAAGCTTGGCTTCCATGAAAATTCTCCGTAGAATTATTGGGAGAGACAACCTTTATTCTAGGAATAAAGATCTACTGGGATAGATCTAAAGGTTGTTCGCACTCTCCGAGAACTCGTACATTGAAAAATGTACGCGACCTGGTTTCTCATACGCTTTGAGTATATGGAGTCACAATCGGGCCAATCCAAGTGATAGTCACTGGATTGATGTTAAGAACATCCTTAAGTTTCTTAGACGAACCAAGGATGTTGTCTTATACTATGGAGAATGAGAACTTGAAGTGACTGGGTTCACTGCTGCAAGTTTCCTAACCGACCAAAATGACTATAAGTCGTAACAAAGGTACTATAAAGTTTGAATAACGGAACAATGAGCTGGAAATATTCCAAGCAATATACTGTTACCGAATAAACAACAAAAGCGGAATATTGCTGCAGCTGAGGCAGCAATATAAGCCTTTTGGATCGATAATAATCCTAATCAAATTAGGAGTAGTTCTGTTAGCAGGTGAGCTAGGCTATAGCACAGGCTAAAGAATTAATGGTCTCATCAACGATCCAGATATATACTTCAATTATTCATCTGATTCGTTCGAATCATACATCGTGGCAATGTGATGATCGAATAAATCACATCAGATCAATTATAATAATCAAAAATTGCTGACGAAAGCCTTTTCCTCAGCAGAAGTTTGAGCAAACCGTACATAGTTGGGTGTAGGACACTTGAGTGATTGGCTATAGGCCAAGTGGGAGATTCTGGACAATTATAACCCATAGCATCACTATTTGTAAAGATCATTGTGTGTTGTACAAAAATTAACTATTTGTGACAATGGAAATTGCCCTTTTATCATTTGTAATTGGATTACCTAGATGTATAAATGATAGTATAAATGATAGAAGGTCATTATGATTAGTTCCGATTGAATGATATGAGACAATATAAATCCACGAAGGTTTAATCATTAAATATCCCTAGTCAAAGTATTATCGAGATTGGACATAGATAATGCGTAAAAGACTAGTATACACTTGTGCGCGTTGTGGGAGCATAACGGCATAGTTCTCATATATTTGGGTATATGATACTCATGCAAGTGTAATAGGAGGTTGTGTTTACCGATGGTACGGGAACAGCTTCGCTCTGGATAGACCCATCGGAATTCCATTGGTAGTCTGACTATGTGTCTATGGAAGTCTGAATCAGGGTAGGTGTATTTGGTCTTAACCTGAGACTTGCAACGCTAATACTTGCGAAAATCAATATACTTTGGTTTTGGTCGTCCAGGGCTTTAACAGGTTCTGTGTACGCCTCTTCTGGGTATATTGAGAATTGTAGTGTATTGGGTGTGATGTCGATATGGAAGTATCACTCCAGTCATAGTGAAATGATGATCACGTAAGATACGGAACTGGTGCCTTATGTACTACAGTCATTGGGATAATACGACTAGGTCATGATTATCCGATTATAGAGACTAGTTTACCAGAGATCCGATATGTGCTTCGCTGACGGGTCAGACACAATTCCCAGCCCCATGCCTAGCACGTGACATCTGATACTGGAACGAACTATGCAATACTCTTATACTACGCCTGATATAGACACATTTCCAGTAAGAATATTTCTGATGATTGGGTAGGCACGGTGCTTTGCTAGAAGCCAAACCATGTCTTGTAATCGGTAAAAACGTAGTACTAGGTACGTACGTGTTCGGATAGTCCGACTACCGGATTTACTGACACATATCGGGGATCTCATGGGTCGCTTCCCGAAGATTCACCGATGACGTATGTGTTGGATAATATGACCCATAGCGTCACTATTTGCACAGATCATTGTGTTGTTGTAGCAAATTAACTATGTAATAAGGAAATTGCACTCTCATCATTTGTGATTAGATCACCATAGATATATAAATGAAGAGAGGTCCCTATGATTAGTTCCTGGATTGAGATGATATGAGACAGTATCAGTCCACGAAGGATTAATCATTAAATATCCCTAGCCGTAGTATTATCGAGACTGGACATCGATAATGCGGAATAGGCTAGTATTGCACTTGTGCGCGTTGTGAGGGCACAACGACATAGTTCTCATATATATAAGTATTGGATACTTATGCAAGTGCGATAGGAGGTCGTGTTTCACCGATGGTACGGGAAACAGCTTCGCTCTGGATAGACCCCTCGGAATCCCATTGGTATTATGACTATGTGTCTATGGGAGGCCGAAATCAAGGTAGGTGTGTATAGTCTTAACCTGAGACTTACATCGCTAATGCTTACGACAATCGATATACTTTAGTTGAGGTCGTCTAGGACTGTAACCGGTTCTGTGTACGCCAATGCCGGGTATATTGAGAATCGTAGTGTATTGGATGTGATGTCAAGACGGAAGTGTCACTCCAGTCATAATGGAGATGATGTCACGCAGGATACGGTATTAGTGCTCTTAAGTGATGCGCATCCAATCGTGATATTATGACCAGGTCATGAATATCCGATTATAGAGACTAGTTACCAGACATCCGATATGTGTTTCGGACGGGGCAGACACTTATCCAGCCCCAGCCCTAGCACGTGACTATCCGATACTGGGCCGATATGCACAATACATTAGTATACTACGCTTGATACAGATCTTAATATTCTTAATGGATATGTCCGGAGAATTGGTAGACTTGGTGCTTTGCTAGGAGTCGACCTTCTCGTAAATCGGTAGAACGTAGTACTTGGTACGTACGTGATTCGGATACTCCGACGACCGTATTTACTGCCAGATTATCCGGGGATCTCATGGGTCGCTTCCCGATAATCCACCGATGACGCACAACTCGCACTCTTGAATAATCTGGGATTATACAGAAGAGAGAGAAAATTAATCTAGGATTAATACGGAGATATTTTATCCGGGATAAAATGTCGTCTAAAGAGAGAGAACGATTAATTCGGAATTAATCGATGTATTAATATATTCGATATATTAACGAAATTAGATTTCGACGCGGAATTAAAATTAGATTTTAATTCGGGCAAACGAGTTAATTTAGAATTAATTCGTTAGCGACGTAAATAATAATTTCGCTAGCCGCAATTATTCGATTGAATTAACGTCGCGACGTAAGCTCGGTATTTCGGAAATATCGAACCCGAACGCGTGAGTGCACGTGGGCCCACTTTCATTTGGAAACGTGTGGGGCCCACATGACACATGTCATTCTAATGCTTTGCATGTAGATTGTGTACATTGCACTCAATGTCATTGCATGGAGTTTGAGTGTTTGACACTCTAAGCCATTGCATGTTTGTGTCATAATTTTATTATTAATTTAATAATTTATGGCATAAATATAAATTGATTTTTGGTAAATCATTTTAACTTAATACAAAATCATCTCTCTCATTTTTTCTCTCTTCTCACTCGCCCAAAACTGAAACATGTTACTGGTTTGGAACCAATTTTGGCGTGGACTTTAGGGAAGCAAAGAGTGGATTTTCATGGTGAAAATTCAAGTGCTAGCACACTACGAGTCTTGCGAAGGTGGTAGGGAGGTTCACCCATGAGGCGGGATTCATCCGACGGAGTTTGGAGCTTCGTTTTGAGACCCGAAACTGCCAAGACAGTGAGCATGGACTGCTGCAGTGGGCTTACAAGGCAGTGCGTTTTTGGCATGATTCGTCTTCAAATCGACATAACCGATCAATGTAAGTATTCCGCTATCTTCGTTGGTGTATTCACGCATGTTTTCATGTCTTGTTTGATCTTGGGACCTTAGAAAATTTCAACAATGGCATCAAGAGCTAATGTTGCAAGCATGAAAAATGTAGGGCTTAAAATTTGGGTAAATGTTTGTTGAGCATGATTTGAATAAATTGCTTGTTTGAGTATGCTTATAACATGTTTAATTTCATTTGGGTTGGACTAATTTGATGAAAAATGATTTGGAATTATTTTCCCCAAAATTAATGCCTTGGCCGAATGTAATGCATTTTGGGATCTTGGATTTTTTGATTTTTAATTCATTTGATGAGTTAGAATCGATTAGGTTGATGTTAATTTGAATCGAATTGGATTGGATTTCGAATTGGACAAAACCCCAAAATCTTTGAGTTGGCCGAATTGTATATATGCCCTAATGTCTTGGTAAATTTTGATTTTGATAATTGGATGTATTGGAAATCATTCGGGATATGTATTTAATGTCGATTGCGGATTAATTGGATTGAAACCGAATTGGACATGAAATCACTCCCTTGGCCGAGACCTTTAAAGCATGTAATGGGTTTGATTTTTCATTATGTGTGTTGGACATGTAATAATGAATTAAGCATGATTAATTGGACTAATTTGGTGTTTTGGAAATGTTGATTTAGTTGATTAATCATGTAATGCACTTTGGTAATTAAATTGTGAAAATTGGATTTTTGGATTTAATTATTTGGGCCTAATTTTTGGAAATTGGAATTTAAGTTGTAATTGGGCCTATTGGGCTTGATTTATCAAGTTTGGTTTAGGCCAAATGGATTGGATCCAATTGGGCCCAAAACCTTGACCATAAAGCCCAAATGCGACTTAATGAACCTTTAAAGTTCAATTGGGCCTAATGGGCCAAGATTGATTTATGGGCTTATGGGGTAAATCCCGGATTGGACTTTGGTTATCGGTTTGACCCGAGTTGACCAAAAGTCCACGCCTTAAGAAATCAATCAAAAGCCCATTGGACTTTAATTGAATTGACGTTGGACGTTAATCGGTCTTTGAGACGCGTTACGATTAAATTTGGAATTTAAATCGTAAAAGGTTTATTAAATAAAAGTGTAATATTTAATTTGGAATTGAATAGTGAATTAGTATTAAATACATGTTAAATTAGATTTAATGATGTAGTTTAATTTAATTCATGAATTCGTACTTTAAGTACTTATTCGCAAAAACGAGTTTGACTCGAACAAAATCAAATCGTTGTTTGAACATTGGATGATCACTTAATTATCAGATTAATTAATTTGATTAGATTGATTGATAGCATGCTTATGTGTGTGAATACGTGGTTGTGTTGAATGAATAATGTTATCGGATGGATATTAGTCGGGTGGGCAATTTTAGAAATTGTTGTAATAAATTCGATTTATTAAATTGGACCTGCGTGTCCAGCCTTATCACCTTCTTTCTCTTTGTATTCTCTTCTCACCTATTCCCCTCTATGTATATGAGGTTTCTTTAGAAGTGTAGTGTAACGGGTAGAAGTAGTACAAGTGCTAGCTTGAGTGAGAAAGGGAGAGATTTGATCTAGGATCAATGTGTAAGTATCCATCCGCATATCATTATTATTTATTTTCATACTCGCTTTATTATGTATTTAGAATGCATGTTTAGGGTGTATGATGATGAGACCTTAACAAAGATAATTAAATTGGTAGCCAATTTGCACGCGAAAAACCCTCGTTAAATATCAAGCGTTTATTTCCTTCCATTGAGTGATTCTTACTCAAGATCCGAGATTGGCAGGGGTTGTTGGCCAAAGTCAAGCCCTTGTCCGTCAAGATGTGTTTTAATCACGAGGCTTTGTTCCATATCGGTGTCGTGTCCAAGTTGTGGTTTGTTGGCCAAAGTCAAGACCACTTCTTGTCCATTGACATTGATTACGAAGCTTCCATGTCAATGGGTCCGCGCTTGACTGGGATCACTAGGTTTGTTGTGCCAAAGCCAAGGCCTAGTTGATTCAGAGGAAAAAGGTTAGGGTATACATTCGATGTATAGGCATATATAAGTATATGTTGGGACTTGGATGTCCACCTACTGGATCTAGGAGTTGGATGAGATCCAATTGATCTTCGAGATCTACCTAGTTATTATCATACAATTTGTTGGCCAAAGTCAAGATTGTGTGATATTTAACGGGATCCTAGCCCACTAGGAAACACGGTTTCCCGAGTACTCGACAGAGGGTTAGAGGCTCGACGAAAAATAGTGGGAGGCAAGTATTGAATTTGCAACATTCGTTCGAATACTCGCTAAACACGCTCATCTATTTTTTACTCGTCATATTAATCAAAAGTATTAGTTGGACTAATATTTTATGTTTTTTAAATATATATATAGTTGGACTATATACAAACTCATTCAATATATAGTTGATTTTATAATTGGATTATAGTAATCAATATAATTGAATTAAAATGATAGTTGATTTTAATTAGATTATAGTAATCAATATTAAAATTATAGTTGATTAAATAATTGGATTATTGTAATCATTATAATAAATAGTACCTTATTAAATTGATTAAATAGTTGGACTATTGAAATCAAGAAAGAATTGAAAAGTTGAATATTTAAAATATATAATCATTGGATTAAATGCTTTAAATGATTTAATTTTCAATTGGGAATAATAATAGGTTAATTTATTTGATAAAATAACTTATTATGACTAAGCCCATTATTAAGCAAATAGTAGAGCATAAAGTCTTTGGAAGATTTATGTGATGATGACTTTAGTGCTTAATTAATATACTTAAATAAATCTATCTTTAGATTTAAAAGTTTAAATTGCAATTAATTGACTATTCTAGTGGAGAAAAGTCAAAGTTTGCAATTGGGCATGTAGCACAAGGTGCATATCATTTCGATATTCTAAAACCCAAGGCTTGGCCAAAGGTTTGTGAAATATTGAAAAGATAATTGACATATCCCAAGTGACTACCATTTGGATATGGAAGACACGAAGGAATTAAAGATAGGGCGAGGCTCTAACTTTAAAATATTTGTCAAAGTTATGTTTACTACTAGTATTGAAATTGGATTTTAAATACTTAGTGTGGTACATAATATATATATGTATTGACGTTCAGAATCCGCTGTGAGCTGGATACTGGCTTCAAGCCGAGATTTCTCTGCGAATTGGAAACGGGACGAAAGTCGCTGTTTCGACCGTAGATACCTAAGTTTAGGAACTACCCTTTGGGTATGTACTTAAATTAGGAAATGTTATAATGTAACTAGTTTGACTAGAGACATTATCTCTATATCAGTGTTTAATCCGATGCGGATAAAACCTTTATATTCTAGAACACTAAAGTGTTTCATTATATAAAGATGATACTGAGATAAATACATTGGATGTAAATAACAGAATTTATATTTTGAATATATAAAAATCTCAAACATATAAAATGACAAATAAATAGCTTAAATTGATTTGATCAATGGAGACTTATTTGTGGCATTGTTGTCTAGGACACAATTAAACAAGACTCGTATATCCACACCTTTTAAGAGTGGGTACTAGGACTGATTTGACTATTCAAATAAGGTCTACGAATCTAGTTTATTAGGTTAAATACCTAAAATACTATTTACTTGGTAATAGTAAAAGGGCCACCGATCTGTTAGCCCTATTCATGGTGAATTAAGTGGGCCCATATCTAGCTAGGCTAGATGTGAACATGAATATTTCGTGACCTTAACGGATGTAGCATCACGTTGTGGTTATGTGTTTCTTTTGAAGAACACAGATCGGAAACTTTTGAAGTTTCGACACGAAGAAAACAAACAGATCGGCTATAGTGTTATTCCGCCACGGTAAGACCGAAATGGAAAATACTTAAGCAGTAAGTTTCATATATAAATGAAAGAGTACGGTGTTCTTTCATATGAGGACTCCTCCCGAGACACGTCAGTTAGACGGTGTGTCTGAACTAAAACCGAATTTTGTTGGACATGATAAGGTTTATCACGAGTCGCTCTGAGCTACTATTTCCTTCAACAGGATATGTATTAACAGTGCAAAACTTATTTAGAATAAGGTTCCATATAAATCTGTTTGACAGATATCATATAGGATATGAACAGGGAAGAAACGAGGTTTCTCATTCCTGATAATTTGGGTATGCGAGGCATAGCGTTTGGATGATACCAAACTAAGGACCCAAATTGGATAAGTGCCAATATAGGTTATCCTAAGGGAAACCTTAAGTATAGTACTTATAAATCCCACATGAGAACAATGTAATTGTTGCTCACCATGCGGTTTTCCTGAGAGGAATACCGATATGCAGTGGTCAGTGGGAGGATAGTGATACTCGATGAAAATCGGAGTAATACTGTTCAAGGCACGAAGTCCTTAATGGAACACAAATAGTTCATCATCTGATGAAATCTAAACCATTAATCTTCAAATACACAAGAAACTAGTAGATCGGATAGAGTCAGAAAACAACCTAGGGTATGGGTTTCTGATCTAACCTCATAAAGATGTCAATCTTATGGAGGTGTACCATCCGACTACGTTATGAGGAAGTGATACGAGGTATCGACTCCCTGTTATGGCAAAGTGCCATGAGTCCGAAATGGATTCCATGTATAACAACTATTTTGGATACTAGTTGTTGTACCACAAGGCATTGTGCCTATGGTACATTAAACGTCTTCAAGGAAGACATACATGGAAGGCAACATACCAACGTACAAAGCTAGGTTTTGACGGAAAGGTATCGTTATCAACATTGTGTTAATAACGGTTCAACCTTTTACCTGTTGCCATGGTAAATCCATTTTGAAGATGCTTGTTGATAACTGTATATTTCATTTATGAAATATGTCAGTTACAAATCAAAATCGCTTTCCTGAAAAGGAAACCTTTTGGAGGATGTTTAAAACATCCTGACGATTTTGTATAACCGACAAACCAGGTTTGCGGGTTATTCGATCCATGTTTGGATTGATGCAAGCATAAGGTTCTTGGAACTGTCGTTTTGAAATAATCATAATGGTTTATGATTTGACTCAAAACGAAATAATTCTTGTGTATATAAGGAGGTTAGTGGGAGCGCACTGACAGTTAAATTCCATATTGCAATTGGTGAAAGCTTGGCTTTCATAGATATTCTTTCATAGAAATTCTCCGTAGAATTCTGGGGAGTAACAACCTTTATTCAAGGAATAAAGATCTACTGGGATAGATTTGGAGTTGTTAACACTCTCTGGGAAATTGTACATTTAAAATGTACTTGTATTGGTGTCTCATACGCTTCGAGCATATGGAGTCACAATCGGGTCAATCCGAGTGATAGTCACTGGATTGAAGTTAAGAACATCTGTTAGTATCTCTGAGAACTAAAGATGCTATCTTTTACTATGGAGAAGGAGAACTTGAAGTGACTGGGATCACTGCAGCAAGTTTCCAAACGATTAAATACTAGCGGTACTATAAAGTTTGAATAACGGGACAGTGAGCTGGAAATCTTCCAGCAAGATAACTGTTGCCGAATAAACAACAAATGCGGATTATTGCTGCAGCTGAGGCAGCAATAGAAGCCATTTGGATCAAAAATAAATCTAATTAGATTAGATATAGTTCTGTTAGCAGCTGAGCTAGGCGTCAGCACAAGCTAAGGAATTAAAGGTCTCATCGACGATCAAGATATATACTTCTATATCATCTGATTCGTTCGGATCATACATCGTGGCGATGTGATGATCGTGTAAATCGCGTCAGACGATAATCTTACAAATCCGCTGACGAAAACCTTTCCTCAGCAATTTGAGCGAACCTTACATAGTTCGGGTGTAGGACACTCGAGTGACTGGCTATGTGCCAAGTGGGAGATTGTTGGATAATATGACCCATAGCGTCACTATTTGCACAGATCATTGTGTTGTTGTAGCAAATTAACTATGTAATAAGGAAATTGCACTCTCATCATTTGTGATTAGATCACCATAGATATATAAATGAAGAGAGGTCCCTATGATTAGTTCCTGGATTGAGATGATATGAGACAGTATCAGTCCACGAAGGATTAATCATTAAATATCCCTAGCCGTAGTATTATCGAGACTGGACATCGATAATGCGGAATAGGCTAGTATTGCACTTGTGCGCGTTGTGAGGGCACAACGACATAGTTCTCATATATATAAGTATTGGATACTTATGCAAGTGCGATAGGAGGTCGTGTTTCACCGATGGTACGGGAAACAGCTTCGCTCTGGATAGACCCCTCGGAATCCCATTGGTATTATGACTATGTGTCTATGGGAGGCCGAAATCAAGGTAGGTGTGTATAGTCTTAACCTGAGACTTACATCGCTAATGCTTACGACAATCGATATACTTTAGTTGAGGTCGTCTAGGACTGTAACCGTTCTGTGTACGCCAATGCCGGGTATATTGAGAATCGTAGTGTATTGGATGTGATGTCAAGACGGAAGTGTCACTCCAGTCATAATGGAGATGATGTCACGCAGGATACGGTATTAGTGCTCTTAAGTGATGCGCATCCAATCGTGATATTATGACCAGGTCATGAATATCCGATTATAGAGACTAGTTACCAGACATCCGATATGTGTTTCGGACGGGGCAGACACTTATCCAGCCCCAGCCCTAGCACGTGACTATCCGATACTGGGCCGATATGCACAATACATTAGTATACTACGCTTGATACAGATCTTAATATTCTTAAATGGATATGTCCGGAGAATTAGGTAGACTTGGTGCTTTGCTAGGAGTCGACCTTGTCTCGTAAATCGGTAGAACGTAGTACTTGGTACGTACGTGATTCGGATACTCCGACGACCGTATTTACTGCCAGATTATCCGGGGATCTCATGGGTCGCTTCCCGATAATCCACCGATGACGCACAACTCGCACTCTTGAATAATCTGGGATTATACAGAAGAGAGAGAAAATTAATCTAGGATTAATAACGGAGATATTTTATCCGGGATAAAATGTCGTCTAAAGAGAGAGAACGATTAATTCGGAATTAATCGATGTATTAATATATTCGATATATTAAACGAAATTAGATTTCGACGCGGAATTAAAATTAGATTTTAATTCGGGCAAACGAGTTAATTTAGAATTAATTCGTTAGCGACGTAAATAATAATTTCGGTAGCCGCAATTATTCGATTGAATTAACGTCGCGACGTAAGCTCGGTATTTCGGAAATATCGAACCCGAACGCGTGAGTGCACGTGGGCCCACTTTCATTTGGAAACGTGTGGGGCCCACATGACACATGTCATTCTAATGCATTGCATGTAGATTGTGTACATTGCACTCAATGTCATTGCATGGAGTTTGAGTGTGTTGACACTCTAAGCCATTGCATGTTTTGTGTCATAATTTTATTATTAATTTAATAAATTTATGGCATAAATATAAATTGATTTTTGGTAAATCATTTTAACTTAATACAAATCTCCTTCTCTTTTTTTCTCCTCTTCTCACGCCCAAAACTGAAACATGTTACTGGTTTGGAACCAATTTTGGCGTGACTTTAGGGAAGCAAGAGTGGATTTTCATGGTGAAAATTCAAGTGCTAGCACACTACGAGTCTTGCGAAGGTGGTAGGGAGGTTCGACACCCATGAGGCGGGATTCATCCGACGGAGTTTGGAGCTTCGTTTTGAGACCCGAAACTGCCAAGACAGTGAGCATGGACTGCTGCTGCAGTGGGCTTACAAAGGCAGTGCGTTTTTGGGCATGATTCGTCTTCAAATCGACATAACCGATCAATGTAAGTATTCCGCTATCTTCGTTGGTGTATTCACGCATGTTTTCATGTCTTGTTTGATCTTGGGACCTTAGAAAATTTCAACAGTATGACTCGCACTTTTCTTAATCTGGGATTAATTATAAGAAGAGAAAATTATTCTGGATTAATACGGAGATATTTTATCTGGGATAAATATTATTTAAAGAGAGAGAACGATAATTTGGAATTAATCATAAAATAATATATTCGATTTATTATACGAAATTGGATTTCGACGCGGAATTACAATTGGATTTTAATTCGTTCGACGGTTAATTTTGAATTAATTCGCTAGCGACGTGAATAGTAATTTTGCTAGGCAAAAATTATTTATTAAATTGATTTATTACGTCGCAACGGAAAATTCGTTATTCGGAATTAGCGAACCCGAGCCCGGGAGTGTTTGCGGGCCCACTCGTATTTCGAATTCAAGTGCGGCCCTAAGTCACATCAAGCGTCAAATCACTAGTCAATCAGTGATGGATGTCTTGTCACTTCTAGTGATTGACATCTAGTCACTATTCATTGATTTATGGGTGTAGTTGAAGGCTTTAATGCCTAGTAACCTTATTTGACTTTGGTAATTGATTTTTTGTATTAGGTTTTTGGAAAACCAAATACACAATTTCATTTTCTCTTTCTTTCTCCATATCTCACGCCCATTTCAAAGAAAATGAGCTCTCTCCTTTTTCCTTCCATGACCGAAAGTTCAAAGGGAATATGGTGATTTTTGTGGCAAAAATTACCAAGTGCTAGCACACATTAGGAGTCTTACGAAGGTGATAGGGAAACCCACCCGTGGGCATGGAATGAATACCCAAGCTTGGAGCTTGTCCGAGCAAATGGAGCACAAAATTGAGGCCAAAAACCGTGAGCACCTTGGAGGAAAAGCTTGAAGATTTTTGTTGTTCCACGCATTGCAAAAGCCGATCAATGTAAGTATGATTCCGCCATACTTCTTTTGAGTATTCACACAAGTTTCATTGCTTGAATTGATCTTGGAACTAATCTAGAAACCCGATAGTCACGTCATCGATCTATTTAGATCAGACTTTCGCCAGTTCGTTGGGTGTAGATAGATCCTCAGGGTGTCATGTGTGTATCAAGATAGGATCCGTCAATTCTGTGTATCAGAGCATAGGTAGTCAATATGATTAGCAATCAGATAAAAATCATAGGCCCGTGGTACAATTTAGAAGCCAGTTTTAAATGTTCTTTTTGAGATTGCTAATAGAGACGTCGACAGGATAATCCCTATAGAGATTTGACGTTTACATCTATATCTATGGGATATATCTGGATACCTGTGACGGAGGAATTATACATTTTCTATGACCTCGACCTGTCTGATTCAGCGAGTTTATCTGTGTTCGTCATAATTTACTGGTGGATAAATTATGGACACGAAATTGGATTTCGTGACGGATATGCCTGAATCTAGAAAGTCTCACTAATGAAATAAACTCGTAGAGCACTAGGGTAACATTTATAAATAATATTGATTATTTATAAAGTCGTTTAAAGGTTAAACGCAAAATACATGTGTAGGGACCCGATAGTCATTTCCCGATTTTTGTGTATTTGCTTTTAATGATAGATTAATTCAAATACACATTAATTAATTGTGAAATTTAGATATTTGACTAATATCATAAATATATATATGTATTGATATTTAATGTAAATATAATACATATATTTAATATATTTGTATTTAAATAATTATTTAATTATTTAATTGTTAAATAATTAAATTAATTAAAATATAAATATTTTAAAGTTATGATATTTATTTTAATGACTTGAGTTGCTTTTGTTAACTTACTTTAATTCATTAAATGGTTTGATGATTAAAAATGCAAGTTGATAAAAGGCATTAAATGAAACAAAAATTGAAAATATCTTGATATTTTGCAAGCTACCAAATTCGGCCAAGGCATAAGGGTTTTGGTATATTTTGTTTTGTTTTCATTTAGGGTTTCATTAAGTCATACACTTACCTGAAAACTCCATTGAAAGAAAGCAAAAGAACCTTGAGAAGAAGATAAGAAAATCATAGAAAGCTTGGATTTTAATGAGTATTTCCAACTAGCCATTAGAGAGAAAAATGTTCCTCTTGTTATTGGCTTCATCTTGTGAGGTTCTCATGAATTTCTATTCTTTATTCTTTGTGTTTTTGTTTCATGGATGTTTGAGAATAGGGTAAGTATGTATTAAGTTCAAAGAATGCTTCTAATATGTTAATAAGCATACTTTTGATAGTTTGAGAAACTTGTTGCCAATCTAGAGTTATTGACCCACTCTTAAATGACCTATATTTGTTCTATAGTTGTTTCATTGTGGTGAGGCTTGATTGTAATAGAAGAAACATGATTGAAGTGTTGGATTTAACCAATTTGATCTAATTTGTCCAATTTGAAGAAATTGGAAAATTATGGTTTAAGACCACTTTCAAATTTGGGGGTTTTCATTTATGTTGTGTATTTGGATGTGTATATGATACACATAAAATCCTATGTTGATTGGATTTCATTTGGATGTGTTTTGAACATGGAAAATGCAAAATGCACATTATTTGACATTTAGGGGCTCTCGGCTTTATGCTAAAATTTTGGGAATTTTGGTTGCAATTTGAATTTCAATGTGTAGGACATGTTAAATTAATATTTGTAATGATTTAGAATCATCCAAAATCGTTTCGAAGAATTTCGGATTAAAATAAACAAAATGCTTGGTTTAAAGGCAATTCGGTAAATTCACATAAATTTGATTTAATGTGTTTTATTTCATAATTTAATAATTGGGCAATTAAATAAATAAGTTTATTTAATTTATCCGAGTAAAATTTTTGAAATCGGAAAATTTTGATTTTCCACTGTTCCGCTGCGTTACCGGATTTCCGCAATAAAATCCCTTCATTTTGTTCTTACAAAATCATTGATTAAGGTTCTTCGGGCTTAAGAAAGAATACTTGGGGTTTGCTTGATTTTCGAATCCAAGTGAGTTTCTTGTCACATGTTATTGCTCCGGGATGTGTAATGGGCTCTCACGGTTTTAGTTCTATTTATTTATACCATATGCATAATTTTACATAGTGCTGAGCACGTAATTATTTGTAGTTATCTGTCGAATATCAGGCCAGAGGCCTATTTACATATGAGTTGAGTTTTGTCAGGCCGGAGGCCTTTTAGAATATGAGTTGAGACTGATATTTTGAATTTAATATCAGGACACCTCGAGATGCTGGACTTTGATCCTTGTTTCATGATTTTTAGCAGAGGTCATGCCAAAATTTTAGTAGCATCAGAGGCTTGTGGAGATGGGTTTTCCTGTCTCCTGCTGATGAATGGTAAATATATCATTATTTCTCGCCCCTTTAACCTAATATTTTGTATAGTTTCTCGGTTTTTTTAATGTTTTTATGTGTTTTGTGTTATTTTTGCAGATAAATAGGGTTTCAGGACTCACTGGAATCAATTCGGGGCCAAAACTTCGAAAAACAAACAAAATGGAAAAAATATAAATTTCCTGCTAAAATGCACCATTTGCTAAAATACGCCTTTTGCTAAAATGCACTGTTTGCTATCATGCCCCGCTAACGTGTGTCAGACACGTGTCAAAATCAGAGAAGCTTGCTATCATTCTCACTTGCTAACATGCGGCAGCCACGTGTCAACATCACAGCAATCTTGCTAATGTACGCGGGACACGGGTCATCATCACATGCTGCCGACAATTACTGTTTGCGCATCGCGAAGTAGATCACCTATGAGTCACGACACGCGGCCTTCGCGGACACGTGTCAGGATTTCACAAAGAACGCGTTTATAGCTCAGCGCGTCGCGACGCGCAGGCCTTTCTGCGTCGCGACGCGTGATCCAGATTTTTGTCTATAAATTGATTTCAATTTCATTTTCCAAATCCATATTTTCCAAAAGGTTCTGAATAAGGATCTGAGGACTGTATCTTGTGTGTTTATATTTTTGTACTTTTTATTATGTACTTTTATTTCTAGTTTTAATAATAGTTTATTTGTTTTATTTTTATTTTATGACCCGTAATTAATTTCCGCTAGGGGACAGGTGAAACATTTAATATGATTATCTAGTCAATCTCACTTAATTTAAAATATGAAAATTGTAATCTAATCACATGGATTAAAGGTTAATACCGCCTTAATGGCTGGTTTTATTTATGTAACATAATGTGACACCGCCTATATGGTCGATCTTCAGGTGACAGATGATTACCGCCTATATGGCTGGTTTATGGACAAGTAGTGACACCGCCTTTATGGCTGGTTTGACTTAATTGGATAATACTGACAAATTCCATATTATAATAAGTGAGATTCCTAGGTTTGAAATATTAAATGTGGATCCCCTAACCCCATTATTTTATTTTTATTCTAGGGAAGTGATGAAGCACAATATTCACGAGTTTTATAATTGATTTAATTATTTTATGGGTAATGTTTTTGTTTGTTTATAGAATCTTAAGCTTAATGCTTCTTGTTGCCTTATCACCAATAACATTCATATGGTAAACTTAAAATGAACTTGGAAAAGAGATTTTAGGGTTCAGCCTTAAATTCAATAGCTCACGATCTCCCTTAAGGATAGATAACCCTTAATAGATTTCCTTACATGATAGGAATATACCTGTCGGACGGGGGTAGCCATAATTGGAACTTGAACTTAATGAATTCAGGTAACTTGGTTAACATAGACATATGATTAATTGGGTTATTTGGGTGTTTGCATCTGACCATCGGAATAGGCTTTTGCATATCTTCGTGTTCCAGGTTAACAAACTGATTTATTACACATATATAATAGAATCAATTCATCCTTAAAATATTATTATGTGGAATCACAACCCTAGATATTTGTTTCTTTTGTTTATTTTCCTTAGTATTTTCTTTTGTGTTTTTATTTATTTATTTATTTAGCAAAACCACATTCAACCAACCAATCAAGCAATCAATCCCTTCTTCCTTTAATTGGATACCTGTAAATAAATATTATCAATAATTAATAACAATAGTAGAAATTAAGTCCTCGTGGGATCGATATTTTTATACTACTTGAGCGATACGTGCGCTTACATTACGTGTATGATTTCACCGATCAAGTTTTTGGCGCCATTGTCGGGGTCTTATTTTTTCTTGAGTTATTAATTTTGAAGCTATCTAGTTTACTTGTATCTAATTTTCTTTATTTTTATCTATAATTTTTATTTATTTCTTTTATTTTTCAGCTGGTTGAAATGGGACATTATTGGGCGATTGAGAGATTACGAGCTTTACTAGAAAAAGATACACCCCAAAATAATGAGCAACAGTCCGGTTTTTTGAGGCCTGTTGTCCAGCCCAACAATTATCACTGGATGTCAGAACCAATCAATACTACATTTGCTCAACAGAACGCAATGGGGAGATTTGAAATATGCGATGGTAACCACCCGAGCGATCAATGCATATACCTTTCAGGGTGGCAGAATTATCAGAATCATTCAAGGTTCGAATAACCAACATATTTCACTGAACCACATTTTCCAACTTATCCACCATCCACATACGATCTTCATCAAGAACCAGAACCAGCAGAGGAAGATCAGATGATTGATATGCTCAAATAATGGCTCGAGGAACGAGAAGCTCAATTTGATGCGCAATTTCAGGTCAAACGACATCCATATAGAGGATGACAGATCAAATTAGACAATTAACAGACACCCTGAATTACATATCTCACTAAGCAAATGACACTGATGAAGCCTTTGAGTACCGAGAGTTTTATGATGACACCTTATCAGAGGAAGAGGCTGAGCAGTATCAAAAGCCAGAGGTATCAGTTCAGGAGCCCGAACCAGCAAAATCTCGATTTGATTTTTATTATTCATCGGACTCTGACGAAGAACAAGAAGCAGAGTTGTATGCACTAACAAAAATTGAGGATGAAACTCTGCATCCTCAAAATGAAGATCTTGGAGCAAGCATTGCACTAATGTTTGAATAAGAGCTACCCGAACTGTTCATACCAACCACAGAGGAGAAAAGCCTACAATCAGACATATCCTTACATCCTCAGGTTGACACTTTTGGAGCATGCATTTCACAGATGACATATGAAGAACTGGACAATGAAATCCTAAAATACATCTGTGAAAAAAATAGGAGAAAGATGCAAAGTAAATGGAGGAGCAAATGTCTGGCCATGTTGAAGATCTCACGCATTCAAGAGAAACATCACTATATTGGGGAGTACAAATCAAAGATATCGCCTAGAAGCTTGACAGAATGGAACTTCCATTCAGAGTCAAGCACCATACTATACCTCCTGATTTTCTTTCTTTCTTTTCAGGAATCACTGGAGCGACAAAGTTTAAAAGGGTGGCACAGGCACTGAATGAGACAAAATTCTTTTTGCCACTTTACCGTTGGAAGCGACCCTTCAAAAGCAACGCTCATGGGATTGTCTTTAATCGAACATCCAAAACCACGCTGAAACCTCATTGACATATGGATTTCAGTCCAGTCTGGCTGAAGATGAAAAATTTAGCGCTAACAAGAAGGGAACCCATGTAATTTTTTGTAATTTATGTTTTCATATTTTGTGTATACATATTCTAGAGTTCTTAATTTTGTGTGAAATTTTCATGGAAAAGCACAAACGAAGCATTTAAGGCAGAGCAAGATAGGAGGAATAGTGTTTGGCAATCACAAAGAATAGATTTAATTCATTAGTGATGGCTAAATAAGGAATGGATTCTTGAGACACATCCTAATGAATTTATATACCAAACCAGTGGCGTATTGCGTACACAATTTTGTTGCCTTAATAATTGCTTTGATTTGCTTTTCTATTGTAATTATCTTAATTTTCACCAACAGGATCCAGACTTTTTGACTTTCATGATTTATTTTAATATTTATCATTTGGAAGATACTAGTGCTATTATTACTCACCCTTTTTCAGGTTCTATCAACTCAGCTCGTCATTGCACTCTTGAAGACATCCAGATTTGAGAAAGAAATACATAAAAAAAAATGGAAGCAACTTCAAGAAGATGTGTTGTAAATATCTGTGTATTTTAAGGTACTAGTGTTGGTTCTAAACCAGAGTTCGTTGAAACAACACAGGAATTGGGTAGAGTCATATCTGAGAGGAATATGCACCTAGTATATGGCCGCGGCAATCTTGGACTAATGGGGATCATATCAAAGGCTGTACAGGAAGGAGGCAGGCAAGTTCTGGGAATCATCCCAAAACCTTTGGCAGAGGCGAATCTTATAGGACCATCAAAACAGAGAATAACCTATCGTGCCAGGTATGTCTGAACGACTTGTGGAAATGATTAACCGTGCTGATTCTTTTATTGCTTTTCCAGGTGGATTGGGTACGATGGAGGAAATTTTTACAGTGTTATCTTGGGCGAATTTAAACATACACCAGAAACCAATTGGACTATTTAACGCTAATGGATTTTATGATTTTCTTTGTGAGCTCCTTGATGATGCCCGGAGAAATGGGTTCGTGTCAAAACCTATAAAAGAAATCAATTTCACTGCCAGAACTGCCAATGCTTTAATTGACCAAATTTTAGCCTTTGAATCACAAATTGACCCTATCATATCCAAGATTAACTGGTTTGATAATGATCGTAGTAAGAAGCGTCGGATAAATCTGGATCTTAACCTTTAATTTTCATTTTAGATGTAGAATTTCAGCTAACCATGTATTGTTTTCTAAACTCTTCTTCTACTTTTTAGACATTGGGGACAATGTCTCATTTAGGTTTGGGGAGGGGAATAGTTGACTAGTATCTTGTTTTTATTGTGTTGTTTTTATTTTATTTTTAGTCAAAAATTTCAAAAATTTCAAAAAAAAATTAAAAAATTTAGAAAATATAAAATAAAATAATATTTTGTGTTTTTGTGTTTTTAACTTGACTAATCTGGTAAAATTGGTGTGAGATAGCTGTGTAAGGAATTTCCACTCCTGAGACGTATCTCAACATATTTCGTAACAAGTTAATTTTGTTTATTTCCTTTTGAATTATTTAATTTGTGAATTTTCCATAATACTGACTAAATTGGATCTTCATATGCTCAGTTGACAGGTATTATCAATATGCATGGTAACATACGGACATGAGTTGTAATTGAAAAGTTTGTAATATTTAGTGCTCTAGTTTAATTGGAGGAAGCATCTAAAAAGCGATGGAATAAAAAAATATTATTAACATCTGAGATCCGAGTAATTAAGTCTTTATGGGTGTTTTAACACCTAGTGCCCTAAAATCAACTGGTTTTGGGAGTCACTGACCCAACGCTCACTACATGGATGGAAGATGTTATAAAATATATATATATATATATATCTAAAATCCTAGTAATTAAGTCTGTAAGGGTGTCTTAACACCTAGTGCCCTAAAGTCAACTGGCTTGGGAGTCACTGACCTAAAGCTCGCTACATGGATGGAAGATATTGTTAATAAAAAAAATCAGAAAAAAAATTCCATTGCTAAAAAGGTGTGAATTTTGATATAACTTTAGGACAAAAATATTACTCTCTTTTCAACTACACTTGTGAATATTGTGGGCATAATGATTTGATTAATACCTCGTTAGTTGAGTATATGAAGAATGGTAAAAATAAACGGAGAATTTACTTATTTGGTAATTTAGAAAGAAAGAAAATATTTATTAACTTGGATAATAAGTTTCACTTGTTTAGTCACTAACTTGTTTATTCTTTTTTCTCTTGTCTTTTTGCTTTTGTGTGCATTAGGTTAATGTTTGTGGGTATCGTTGCTGTAAGCCCTCACGAGACTATAACTCGTCCACTAGGGATACCTAAGGGTTTAAAGGCTTATTGCATACGCTAAATGCAACTGTGATCCCTACGAAAGTGGCTTAGCTTAGTTTAATCTAGTTTCAGTTATTTATTTTATTTTATTTTGTTGTTTTGCTCGAGGACTAGCAAAATGTTAGGTTTATGGGTGTGATGAATGGTAAATATATCAATATTTCTCGCCCCTTTAACCTAATATTATGTATAGTTTCTCAGTTTTATGAATGTTTTTATGTGTTTTGTGTTATTTTACAGATAAATAAGGTTTCAGGACTCACTGGAATCAATTCGGGGCCAAAATATCGAAAAACGGACAAAAAGGGCAAAAATGTAAATTTCCTGCTAAAATGCGTCATTTGCTAAAATGCGTTTTTTTTTAAAATGCGTCGTTTGCTATCATGCGTGGCTAATGTGCGCCAAACACATGTCAAAATCGGAGAAGCTTACTATCATGTGCACTTGCTAACATGCGCCAGCCACGTGTCAACATCACAACAATCTTGCTAATATGCATCGGACACGTGTCATCATCACATGCTGCCGACAATTACTGTTTACACGTCGCAATGTAGATCACCTACGCGTCGTGATGCGCGGCCTCTACGGACACATGTCATGATTTCACGAAGAACGCGTTTATAGCTCAACACGTCGCGACGCACGATCCGGAGTTTTACCTATAAATTGATTTCAATTTCATTTTCCAAATCAATACTTTCCATAAGGTTCTGAATAAGGATTTGAGGACTATATCTTGTGTGTTTATATTTTTGTACTTTTAATTATGTACTTTTATTTCTATTTTTAATAATAGTTTATTTGTTTTATTTTTATTTTATGATTCTTTCTTAATTTCCGACGGGGGACGGGTGAAACATTTAATATGATTATCTAGTCAATCTCACTTAATTTATAATATGAAAATTGAAATCTAATCACATGGATTAAAAGTTAATACCGCCTTAATGGCTGGTTTTATTTATGTAACATAATGTGACACCGCCTATATGGTCGGTCTTCAGGTGACAGATGATTACCGCCTATATGGCTGATTTATGGACAAGTAATGACACTGCCTTTATGGCTGTTTTGACTTAATTGGACTATACTGACAAATTCCATATTATAATAAGTGAGATTCCTAGGTTTGAAATATTAAATGTGGATCCCCTAACCCTAGTATTTTATTTTTATTCTAGGGAAGTGATGAAGCACAATATTCACGAGTTTTATAATTGATTTAATTATTTTATGGGTAATGCTTTAGTTTGTTTATTGAATCTTAAGCATAATTCTTCTTGTTGCCTGATCACCAATAAGATTGATGTGGTAAACTTAAAATGAACTTGGAAAAGGGATTTTAGATTCAATAGCTCACGATCTCCATTAAGGATAGATTACCCTTAATAGATGTCCTTACAGGATAGGAATATACATGTCGGGTGGGGGTAGCCATAATTGGAACTTGAACTTAATAAATTCAGGTAACTTGGTTAACATAGACATATGATTAATTGGGTTATTTGGGTGTTTGCATCTGACCATCGGAAGAGGCTTTTGCATATCTTCGTGTTCCAAGTTAACAAACTGATTTATTACACATATATAAGAGAATCAATTCATCCTTAAAATATTATTGTGTGGAATCACAACCCTAGATATTTGTGTCTTTTGTTTATTTTCTTAGTATTTTCTTTTGTGTTTTTATTTATTTATCAAAATCACATTCAACCAACCAATCAAGCAATCAATCCCTTCTTCCTTTAATTGGATACCTGTAAATAAAAAGTATCAATAATTAATAACAACAGTAGAAATTAAGTTCTCGTAGGATCGATATTTTTATACTACTTGAGCGATACATGTGCTTGTGTTACGTGTGTGATATCACCGATCACCTGCCGGTAGCATTGTGCCGTTAGGTGGGCTGTTACATTATCCTAATTTACCTCAACCTCTACCGCCTTTTCTTTATCTTCAACACAAAAACCTAAACAACATTCTCAATTTTCTCACGCATATGTTTAGAAACTTTCTTCTTTTCACAGCTCATGGCCTCACAAGTATTTTCCCTCTCACTATCTGTAGCACAATTCTTAGCATCACCAATGTTTTCACTTACATCACCATTAACAACTTCCTCATTCTCACTCACAGAAATAACACTCTCTTAAGGCTCAACATCTTTAATATTATCCCCATTAGTGACAGACAACTCTTTCTCCACAAAATATATTTTCTCAACATCATTAAATCTCTCATGAATATAATAGTAGTGCTTGTTAGGGCACTGCCATGTATGGTGTCCCTTCCCTAAGCATTTAAAGCTCTTAATATCTTGAGTTCCAATTCTAGGATTTTTATGCACACCATTAAAATTCATACCATTCTCAATATGTTTAGTCACATTCTCCACGAACTTGGCCACATTGGATAGTATCACATGCAGTTGATTTAATTTTATTTTTACTGATATTATAGTATCGGCGATTTACTGACACTAAATTTATTATTACAATAATACAAATAGTCATTCATATTTTTCTAAAAAAAACAGAAAAATGGTATTTTATCTAAAATCATAGATACGTTTTGAAAAGTGTCACTAGTTTAGTGTCAGTAATATCATTTTTAGCATAGTGTAAGGAGTAAACATAAGCAGATTAATCAAGGATCATTGCAAGTTTCATTGGGTCAATCACAAGGTAAAGAGCAAAGAATATGAAAGAAGCAATGACATGCCTAACTCATGCATATATGACCAAAATTAACAAGAGAGAAAGATAAGCATATTTACTTCAATTGGGCTCAATGAAGAGGGTCAAAGCTTTATTAATTTAAGCCAAGTGTTTGAAGATCAAGCCTAATGATAATGGAGCAGCTTACAACCACCGAGCCCAATCATACATATTGGCGACTATCAAGATAACTTGGTCTTAGTATTTTTTTATTTAATGCTTTTATTTAGTCTTAAAATTTTATGAATTTAAAGCATATGGACCATTCCATAATAGGCCCACACACCTATTTTAAGAGTTGGATATTTATTTTAATTTTTCTTTGTGGAGAATGGTAGTTTAAGTTAGTTTAAGGGTAGTTTAGTAGAGGGCTAGTTTTTATGGATAAGGCCTTGAGTGGGCTTAGGGTAGAGTAGGTATTCTATGTCTTTTCTTATGTCAATAGGGTTTCCAATGTAATATGCATTTAAGTATTAATGAAAGTTACATTAGATTTGATAAAAGTCATTACTTCCATGAGCAAGCATATAGGAAAGAAAGAATTTTTATTGTTTATTGAATTTGATCACAAGAGTTATTAAAAATTGGCCCTTGTGACATCTCTAAACAGCTAATAAGATTCTGTCAAGAAACAAAGAAATTTTCTTAAGAACAAGATTCTTGGGAGTTGAACTTGATCTTAAAATGATTTTGTTCATAAACAAAATATTTACACAAGTTTCTTAGGATTATGTACAAAATATAAGAATTCCAAAAAATCAAATCCTAGAAAAATTGCTTCAATATTTGTTTTAAAACTTATAATTTTTCTATTAATAATGTGTAATTTTTTTCATAAACTACTTTATGAGAGATATTTAGTCTTTAAAATAAAATTTAGGGGAAAAAATAAAGAAACATTGAATAATATGTTAGGGTTGGTGCTCGGAGTGCCAATCCGGATCATATTTATATCTGATTCATGAATACGAACAATTCCTTTTTCCATAATATTACTTATTTATGGTAGTACTTCTTGCTTTTATATACATATTCGATCTAATTATGATTAGATTGAAACTATATGATTTAGTGATATGTATATATTAGACAAAGACACGATAATATATTATATAGTCCGCAGTTACAAAGTAGTTTGTAATTGACATTGGGAAGTGTCACTACTAGAAGTATATTATCAAATAAAGTTCCTGGTCAAGATTTACTGACACGGGTCGGTTAGTAAAATCCGCTGAGACCAGTACATGTCGTATACCGAGACTTGGTCCGATGGTTTATCCCAATGAACCATGAGTCTTGGGAGACTCGTATAGACATGTAGGTGTTTATTTGATAAACACTGAACGACTCACCGAAGATTTTCTAATAGATGGTACACCAACGTCAATAGGAATCTTCTCGAGTCGAGTAGCATAGTGGTCCTTCAACTTGAGCTACCACTGTGGTTATATGAGTTATCCTCCACACTTTGATGGCAGTCACTTCAACGATCTATTTAGATCAGATCTTCGTCTGTTCGTTGGGTGTGGACTGATGCTCATGATATCCTGTGAGTATCAGATAGAATCCGCCAGTCCTGTGTACAGGGCATAGGTATCATGTACGTTTTTGTGATCTAGTAAATCCATGGCTGTGGTATACATCGGAAGCGAGTTCCGAGTGTTATTTAGAGATCGTAAATTTAGAAGTCGATTATATTATACATTAGGGATTTGATGTTCTTATCTATATCGCCCGGTATAATATTGATAACCTGTGATGAAGGAATTATATGTATGCAATGACCTCGACTTGCATAGTTTAGCGAGATTATCTGTGGTCATCATAATTCATGAGTGGGTGAATTATGGACACGAAATTGGATTCTGTGACGGATAAACCTAAACTTAGAGAGTTCCACAATATGAAGTGTACTCGTTGAGCACTTGGGCAACGCGTTATGAATAATATATATTATTCAAAATACTTCACCGGATTAAATGAGTTAATTCGAATCGTTTAATCAGTTAAACGAAAATACATGCATTAGTGGCATTTCGGTCATTTGATAATTAATGTATATTTTTATTTGATACAAAATTTGATTTGATACATATTAATTAATTGTCAAATGAGATTTTGACACATGCCATTAATATATGTATTTGTTATTTAATGTAAATAAAAATACATATATAATAATAATCGCTTTAATTAATTATTTAGGTATTTAACTGTTAAATGTCTAGATAATTAAATTATTCCAATATTAAATCATTGTTATGCAATATGTTTGATTATTATTGGTTACATGTGACATGATTTTATTAAGCTTAAAGTTTACAAATTGGATTTGTTAACTTAAAGGTTATTAATATTATTTAATTTGATTAAAATGGCCAAATGACCAAAATACCCTTTACCTCCTCCTAAAGTCGGTTATGCCTTGTATTTAAAGTTGAAAAAATTTATTTTCTCTTTAATCAAGCTCCCATGGCCGAACCTATCTCCAAAAATAGTTCCCAAAATTTTATTGAAGATACAAGAAAGAAATAGAAGAAATTCAAGAAAAAGTTTAAGGAAATTATAAGATTTGGAGGTAATCTTCAATAATCTTAAACTTAAAAAGCTTGTTTCTTGTTCTTAATTATCTTGAATAGTTCTAGGGTTTCTTCATTTCTTATATTTTGGGGCTTTTTGATTTGGGGGATGGATTTGGAGACTAGATGCATGTGTGAAGTTTGATTGGATGATATTAGTGTAATATTGATTCAATTTTGTCATTTGATGACTTGTTGTCATTCTAGAGTGTTATGATCACTCTTGTAACTCCTAGAATTATTCTTGAGTTCTTCATAGGTGGTGGATTTTCTATGATTTTGGTGATGAAAAGTATGTCGTATAAATGTATTGGATGTGTTTTGGGCATTGGAATAATTTTCGGAAATTGTTTCGGAGTTGAAATATGCGAAAATGTTAAAAAATGGCGTTACCGGGTGAGTTTCAGGTTTACTGGGTGTCCGCTGTCCAAAAAGTGAATTTGTCACTGTTTGGGAAGCCCATGAACTGCCCAAGAACTATTGGAGCTGACATGGGTAGCCCCCATATGTGTTGGTTTGTCGGTTCGGACAAAAATACGTTTTATGCCATTTTGTGGAAAAATATTTTCGTAAAGGTTTCGCGATGTTTCTAACCTATTTATGTCGTTATTTGATATCGAATAAATATGTTTAGGTGAAATATGAATGAATTATTCATATTGGATATTGAATAATTTATTTGGTAATTTTAAAAAGTTTTAAAGCTACAATTTCGCCCGAACCGCGAGCTTCCGCTGCGCCCGCGCCAAAAAACCCCAACAAAAATGATATCAGAGCAGGTCTGATCCTTCATCCATTAAATTTTTCATGCTTTATATATGATATATAATCCAATTTTGATATTTTTCACATGCATGGAATTTAGATGTTTCTTAATTTTTCGGTTCTACGCTAATAGAAAAACATAACAGAGATTTAATGGTTAAGTTAAGTTATGTTTTCCCAGATAGAAATGGACTGTTGAGAAATTGATCTAAATTAAAATATGCATTTGATATAGAGTAAAGAACCTCTTAAGGAATATCCCCGCTTAAATAAGGCATTAAAGTAACTAGTATTAGGAATACTTGTTTCTTGGTCCGCCTTGTCAGTACGGATGCAAATATTTTCTTGATGTTGTAGTTGTATCGTGCCAAAGTTGTGCAGTTATGGCTGATGGTAGTTCATTTGCGTAGGTAGAACTTATATGATAAGAGATAAATTCAAGTGAAAGTGGAAATCCTGAACGTGCCAAAGCTGTCATGACTACATCGGTAGCTTGAGTTTGTCACTGACAAGTGAAGCCTTGATACGCCTCCTTGTGAACGTGCCAAAGCTGTCATAACGAGAAACGGTCAAGACCAAAATCAGGAGTCGCAATGAGTGTGATTGACAATGAGTTATCTACCTGTGAATATACGTAAGTGAGAACGTGCCAAAGCCGTGCGTCGAATTATATTCATAGGGTCCACTTCTCACTATGGAATTCAATTTAATTATTGGATTCCCATTTTCCATTGGGGATTACAGTATTATGTAAAGTAGTGGGAGGCACTGCTGGGTTAAAATCCATAACTAAGGCAATGTGTAATATTATGAAAATTGCCGCTTATGTTTTCCTTATTCTATATTGTTGATAGAGTTGAACTTCTAATCCACAGCATGTATATTATTTATATATATATATTTCCTGACTTTCCTTATGATTGCAGATTTCTAGAATAGGTTCTAGATTTGGAGTAGGCTTGGATATTGTTAGATAAGTCAAAACCATCGGGAATTGTTGTTCCGATTTCTTTGAAAATCAAGATGGTTAGTGACTTAGTTTCTAAGTCACGATAGTTAATCTAAATAGATATCCGTTTTAGGATATAATAGTCTAGAAGAATGGTTTCTTGTGTAGTAAGAATTGACATGAATTAGTTCATGTCTTGAGATTCTTGACTGGCATTAAGAAAATCCCAATAGGTATTTGTTTATCTAATAATGACATTCCTTGGCTTTAGTGACCTTTAGAGGTCATATGTCTGACATAATTTGCTAATCAATTATCTATAATTTTTGTGAATAGTTGAAGGCAATTTATAAAGCTAAAGAAAGGATATGTGTATAGTTATGTATAAAGAATATTGATTCTCACAATACGACAACTGTAGGTATTAGATACCAGATCTCTCGTTTAGTTATTTTAAATATTATTTAATGATTGTTTTGATATTTGATATCAGAACTTGTGACTATTGGATAGTTACTTGTTCTTTATAAATAGTTGTTATATATTTTAATACGACTAGTAGTGTCATTAACGAAGAGATAAACATTAAGAAAAATATTCAATTAACTAAATAACTTAGAACAATGCTTTATGAGATTTTATCATTTAAGCATTAGATGCTTATTCCTTATGGTAAAGGATGGTCTGATACGATATCACACCACATATCCTGATCCATTTAATGAATATTGTATTCAGGATGTGATTAAATCTAATTTAACCAATGATTTTCATTGAACCACAAGATTTATTAAACTGATACATGAAGTGTATGTAGTTTAATGAATTATAAATTGCCTTGGATAGTTTTCTTTACTTCGTAACTTAGTTAATGAGATGTCATGACTTAGTTACGCATTTCTGAGAGAACACATATTGAACGTCTTAAATGATTCGAGAACTTTCAATGTGTTTCTGATGAAACATGGATAAAATATTTTAATTGGTTCAAAGATATTAAATCTGATGTTTTGAAAACTATATCTTTAAAATTCATTATGAGTCTTTGAATTGTTCAAAGATGTTTGATATGATCAAACATATGAATTTATGGCAACTAGTTCTAATGTTATTTAATGAATGCGATTCTTGCTCAATATTAATCTTCTACGATTCCATCTTGATGGAATTGGTCAGTGGGAGAAATCGAATCTTATATGATTTGATTCGTTTGATATTAAGTGTTACCGAATTAGTTTCAATACTCTTGGGGATATGCTCCAGTAACACTAATTCATCTTCTTAATTAACGTTCCATTACTTTCTACAATTATATATAAGATATATATAAGTAGAAAATTCGAATCTTGAAAAGTTTGAGATTAGAATCTTTCTTTTGTATAATGGTTATATAATTGAAAAGTACTTGCGCCTCGTAGGTATAAGTAAAATTTTATCATTTCTTCTAATTTAATAGAATATAGTATTCTATTTGATAGAATATATTTTCTACGATCTCGAGTAATAAAATTATTTTATTACTTGGTGTGTAACATTAGATGTTAACGATTGTAGAAAAAACTTTACTTATTGAAGTCAAATATGATAATGATAAACTATAAATGGAACTACATAATTAATAATATGAAATGACCCTTAGAAAGTTTCCATATAAGTCTAATAGGATGTCAAAATCATTAGCGTAGTATTTGATACTTAATGGTTTCGTTGTTTTCTTATCGAAGAAAATTATCCTATAACTTATAGGGAGAGCGATATTTGATATCAATTTCGGAAGTTAGCATTAAACCATAGATCTAAGATTATTCGTAGCTTACTACAATCAAGTTTTGAACTTGATTAAGCTTTCGGTATAAATCATTCATAAAATGTACAAATGGTTTGCGTAGAAAAAGCATAGTGAGTTTGTTAAAGGTTTGACCTTTATATTATGACAGTGAGAAAGGTTATACTCAGCAATATACTGTAGATTCTGACAAAACTTGTCTCTAGTCACACTAATTGAACAATTAAAGATCTATTTGTTAATGTTGATATTGTTGGGTTTCTATTAAGTCCCAAAGATCAATTCAAGCAAGAAACACATGTGAATACAACAATGAAATATGGCGGAATCATACTTACATTGATCAGATTTTGCGACGCGACGAACATAAGCCCCTGCTCCACGAAGCTCTCGGCTTTGCTCCTTGGAAGTGCTCCATTTTCGGTCAAGCTCTATGGATGGATATCCAAGCTCCAAGCTATGTGTGGTGATTCCATGCTCATGAGTTAGTTCCCTATCACCTTAGGATGACCCTTCATGTGCTAGCATTGGCAAGATTTGCCACAAATCTTCCATTTTCTTTCTTAGTGCTCTCGGTTTTGAAGAACAAAAAGGAGAGAAATGGCCTCTTGGCCGAATGTAAATAGATGAGAGAATAAATGCCCTTGGCCGAATGTGAGGGAGAGAGAGAGGTGAGTGTGTGTTGGTTATTTGGTTTCCAAAACCTAATACCAAAAATCAAAACCAAAAATTTGTATTAGCCTTTCCAAAAGTCAACAAATTTTGGAGCCAAAATTTGGCAATTAATTCCTTCCAACAACTCACATCACTCATGAATAGTGACTGGTTGTCAATCACTCAAAGTGACAAGACATCCATCACTTGAATGACGAGTGATGTGACGCGTGATGTGACTTGTAGGCCGCACTTGAATTCGAAATGCGAGTTCGCCCGCAAACACTCCCGGGCTCGGGTTCGCTAATTCCGAATTAAAAAAAATTTTCGTTGCGACGTAATTAAATAATTATGCCTAGCAAAATTACTATTCACGTCGCTAAAGAATTAATTCTAAATTAACTCGTTCGCCTGAATTAAAATCTAATTTCAATCCCGCGCCGAAATCCAATTTCGTATAATATATCGAATATATTATTTTATCGATTAATTCCAAATTAATCGTTCTCTCTCTTTAAATAATATTTTATCCCAGATAAAATATCTCCGTAATTAATCCCAGATTAATTTTCTCTCTTATAATTAATCCCATATTAATAAAGTGTGAGTCATACGTCATTGGTGAATCTTCGGGAAGCGACCCATGAGATCCCCGGATATGTTGGCAGTAAATCCGATCATCAGACTATCAGATCATGTATGTACCTAGTACTACGTTTTTTCCGATTTACAAGACATGGTTGGCTTCTAGCAAAGCACCGTGCCTACCCAATTCTCCAGAAATATTCTTACTGGAATATGTGATCTATATCAGACGTAGTATACGTAGTATTGCGTATTTCGATCCAGCATCGGATGTCACGTGCAAGGCCTGTGGCTGGAATTGTGTATGCCCCGTACGAAGCATATATCGGATCTCTGGTAACTAGTCTCTATAATCGGATAAACATGACCTAGTCATAATATCCCGATAGCTGCAGCATATAAGAGAACCAGTTCTGTATCCTACGTGATCATCATCTCCACTATGACTGGAGTGATACTTCCATCTTGACATCACACCCAATACACTATGATTCTCAATATACCTAGAAGAGGCGTACACAGAACCTGTTAAAGCACTGGACGACCAAAACCAAAGTATATTGATTGTCGCAAGTATTAGCGGTGCAAGTCTCAGGTTAAGACCAAATACACCTACCCTGATTCGGACTTCCATAGACACATAGTCATACTACCAATTGAATTCCGAGGGGTTTATCCACAGCGAAGCTATTTCCGTACCATCGGTAAACACAACCTTCTATTACACTTGCATGAGTATCCTATACCCAAATATATGAGAACTATGTCGTTATGCTCCCACAACGCGCACAAGTGTAATACTAGTCTATTCCGCATTATCGATGTCCAGTCCTGATAATACTACGACTAGGGATATTTAATGATTAAACCTTCATGGATTGATACTGTCTCATATCTTATCAATCTGGAACTAATCATATGGACCTTTTATCATTTATACATCTTGGTAATCTAATTACAAATGATAAAAGAGCAATTTCCTTTGTCACATAGTTAATTTGTACAACAACACCATGATCTGTACAAATAGTGATGTTATGGGTCATAACTGTCCAACAATCTCCCACTTGGCCTATAGCCAATCACTCAAGTGTCCTACACCCGAACTATGTACGGTTCGCTCAAACTTCTGCTGAGAAAATGTTTTCGTCAATGGATTTGCATGATTATCGTCTGATGCGATTTATTCGATCATCACATCACCACGATGTATGATCCGAACGAATCAGATGAATATTTAAAGTATATATCTGGATCGTTGATGAGACCATTAATTCTTAAGCCTGCGCTGAAGCCTAGCTCAGCTTCTAACATAACTATATCTAATCTAATTAGATTATTATTAATACAGAAGGCTTCTATTGCTGCCTCAGCTGCAGCAATATTCCACTTTTGTTGTTTATTCAGTAACAATATCTTATTTGGAAGATTTCCAGCTCACTGTTCCGTTATTCAAAATATATAGTACCGTTACTACAACTTATAATCATTTTTATCGGTTAGGAAACTTGCTATAGTGAACCCAGTCACTTCAAGTTCTCCTTCTCCATAGTATAAGACAGCATCCTTAGTTCCTCTAAGATACTCAAGGATGTTTTTAACATCAATCCAATTACTATCACTTGGATTGGCCCGATTGTGACTCCATATGCTCAAAGCGTATGAGACACCAGGTCTTATACATTTATCAATGTACGAATTCTCGGAGAGTATTAACAACTTTAAATCTATCCCAGTAGATCTTTATTCCTAGAATAAAGGTTGTCTCTCCCAAGACTCTACGGATAATTTTCATGAAAGCCAAGCTTTCACCGATTGTATTATGGGAATATCATTTCCAAGAAATGGTTTGTCATCATTATTTAGGACTTCACTGTCAGTGCGCTCCCACTAACCTCCTTATATACACAAGAATCATTTTCGTTTTGAATTAAATCATATACCATTATGATTACATCAAAACGATTGTTCCAAGAACGCAATGTTTGCTTCAATCCATTCATGGATCGAATAACCTGCAAACCTTGTTTGCTTATTTTGGTACGACAAAACCGTCAAGATGTTGTAAACATCCTCCAAAATGTTTCCGTTAAGGAAAGCGGTTTTGGCATTCAGCTGTCATATTTCATGAATGAAACATGCAGCATTAGCAAGCATTATCCAAATGGATTTAACCATGGCAATGAGTAAAAGATTTTGTTGTAACCAACACAATGTTGATAATGATACCTTTTCACTACAAGCCCAGCTTAGTACGTTGGTATGTTGCCTTCTATGTATGTCTTCCTTGAAGACTCATATAGTACCAATAGGCACAATGCCTTTTGGTACAACAACCAATATCCAAATTGAGTTGATATACATGGAATCCATTTCGGATATCATGGCACTTTGCCATAATAGGGAGTCGATACCTTGTATCACTTCCTCATACGTAGTCAGTTCGTGTTCCCCAATAAGATTGACATCTTAACGAGGTGAGATCAGAAACCCATACCCCAGGTTGTTTTCTGACTCTCTCCGACTTACGCGGTTCTTGTGTATTCGAAGATTATTGGTATAGTTTCATCCTTAATGAACTATTTGTGTTCCATTAAGGAATCGGTGCCTGGAATAGTATTACTCCGATTTTCATCGAGTTTTACTTTCCTCCCACTTACCACTACATATCGGTATTCCTCTTAGGAAAACCGCATGGTGAGCAACAATTGCATTGTTCTCGTGTGAGTTGTATAAGTACTATACTTTGGTTTCTCTAGGATAACCCACAATTAGACACTTATCCAATTTGAGTTTTAGTTTGGTATCATCCAAACATATCCCTAGCATACCCAAATCTACAGGAATGAGAAAACCTAGTTTCTTTTTTATTCATATCTAATATGAAGTCCGTCAAACAGATTTTTCATGGAACCTTATTCAAAATAATTTTTTCACTGTTTAATGTGTATCCGTTGAAGGAAATGGTAGCTCAGAGCGACTCATGATTGACCTTATCATGTCCAACAAAATTCGGTTTCTCCGTTCAGACACATCGTCTAACTGACGTGTTCCGGGAGGAGTCCTCATTGAAAGAATACTATACTCTTTCAAGTATTTGAGAAACTTATTGCTTAAGTATTTTCATCATGGTCCAACCGTGTCGGTTTAATACTTTAGCCGATCTGTTTGTTTATTTCGTGTCGAAACTCTTTGAATTAATCAAAAGTTTCTGATTCGTGTTTCAAAAGAAACACATAACCATAACGCGATGCCACATCTGTAAGGGTCACGAAACATTCATAACCAGCTGTTGGACAATTATGACCCATAGAGTCACTATTTGTACAGATCATGGTGTTGTCGTACAAATTTACTATGTGACAAAGGAGATTGCACTCTTATCATTTATGATTAGATCACCTAGATCTATAAATGATAGGAGGTCCCTATGATTAGTTCCTGGACTGAGAATGATATGAGACAGTATCAGTCCACGAAGGATAAATCATTAAATATCCCTAGTCAGAGCATTATCGAGATTGGACATCGATAAATGCGTAAAAGATTAGTATTACACTTGTACGCGTTGTGAGGGCACAACAGCATAGTTCTCATATGTTTGGGTATAGGATACTCATGCAAGTGTAATAGGAGGTTGTGTTTTACCGATGGTACGGGAAACAGCTTCGCTCTGGATAGACCCCCTCGGAATTCCATTGGTAGTATGACTATGTGTCTATGGAAGTCCGAAATCAGGGTAGGTGTATTTGGTCTTAACTTGAGACTTTCACCGCTAATACTTGCGACAATCAATATACTTTGGTTTCGGTCGTCCAGGGCTTTAACAGATTCTGTGTACGCCTATGCTGGGTATATTGATAATCGTAGTGTGTTGGGTGTGATGTCAAGACGGAAGTGTCACTCCAGTCATATGGAGATGATGGTCACGTAGGATACGGTACTAGTACTCTTAAGTACTTCAGTCATCGGGATAAAATGACAAGGTAAGGTTTATCCGATTATAGAGACTAGTTACCAGACATCCGACATGTGCTTCGTACGGGGCAGAAACAATTCCAGCCCCGGGCCTAGCACGTGATCATTCGATACTGGACAGAAATACACAATACTACGTATACTACGCCTGATATAGATCTTTTATTCCTGTAAGGATATTTCTGGAGAATTGGGTAGGCATGGTGCTTTGCTAGAAGCCAACCTTGTCTTGTAAATCGGTTCAAACGTAGTACTTAGTACTTACGTGTTCGGATAGTCCGACGACCGAATTTACTGGCAACATATCCGGTGATCTCATGGGTCGTTTCCCGAAGATTCACCGATGACGTATGACTCGCACTCTAAATTAATCTGGGATTAATTAGAAGAGAGAGAAATTAAATCTGGGATTAATTGCGGAGATATTTTATCTGGGATAAAATATCGATTAAAGAGAGATAACGATTAATTTGGAATTAATCGATTAATTAATATATTTGATATATTAAATGAAATTGGATTTCGACGCGGAATTAAAATTAGATTTTAATTCGGGCGAACGAATTAATTTAGAATTAATTCGTTAGCGACGTGAATAGTGACTTCGCTAGGTGTAATCATTTAATTGCGTCGCAACGAAAAATTCGTTAATTTGGAATTAGCGAACCCGAGCTCGAGATTATTTGCGAGCGTATTCGCATTTCGAATTCGAGTGCGGCACGCAAGTCAAATCAAGCGTCAAATCGCTAGTCGCATCAAGCATCAAATCATTAGTCACTTTGAGTGATGTGACAACTTGTCACTTGATTTGATAGATTGATGGATTGATGGATTGATGGTGGTTGTTGGCATTAATTGGTTTGATTTTTTAAATCCAAAATTTGGTATATGATTTTGGAAATTAATTACCAAAACACAACACATTTTTTATCATCTCTCTCTCTCCACATTCTCCTCTCTCTCTCGGCATTCACTGCCATTTTCTTCACTGGTTTGAGCTGGGCAGAAACCGTGAGTTAGAGAAGCTAGAGTGGTGATTTTTATGGAAAAAATCACAAGATCTAGCACTCCGAGAGACATGCGAAGGTGATAGGGAAGTCTACCCATGAGATGGGAATCGTTTGACAAAGCTTGGAGCTTGACGAAGAACCTCCAATGGCCGAAAACAGTGGACTGGATGCAGCTCACTGCCTAGCACTTGGGAGGACAGAAAATCATATTTATTTCTTCGTAGTGTCTCAACCGATCAATGTAAGTATTCCGCAACTTCGTTGATTTGTATTCACACATGATTCATGCTTGTTTATGATCTTGGGACCTTAGCAAACACCAACAATGGTATCTTGAGCAAGGTTGAGCATGAAATTGATTTAGGGCTTAAAATTTGGGTAAAATTGTGTTTGAGCATGATTTATGAAATTGGATGAATGAATATGTTTAAATGTGTTTTAATTGAGGATTGATTAGATCAATTTGAAGAAATTATGATTGGATCATTTTTTCCCCAAATTTTTGTGATGACCGAATGGTTGGAAGCCCTAATTGTCTTGGAATTTTGATTTTTTTGATCATTGGATGTGTTGGAAATCATTCGGGAATGTTGATTTATGTCGATTGTGGATTTAATTGGATTGAAACCAAATCAGATATAAAATTCCCTAAATGCCGAGACTTTGAGCATGTAAAATTGGGTTTGATTTTAATTAAATTGTGTTGGACATGATTTAATATTAATGAGCATGATTAATTGTACAAATTTGGTGTTTTGGAAATAGTGATTTGGGTAATTAATAATGTTATACACTTTAGTTTAATTAAATGTGAAATTGGATTTTGTAATTTAATTAAATTGGGCCTATTTTGTAAATTGGGCTTTTAAAGTTGTTATTGGGTTTAGGCCAAATGGATTGGATCCAATTGGGCCCAAAATCGCATCCATAAAGCCCAAATGCGACTAATGGACCTTTAAAGTTTAATTGGGCCTAATTGGCCAAAATTGATTTATAGGCTTATGAGGTAATTCTCGGATTGGATTTTGGTTATTCGGTTTGACCCGAGTTGACCAAAAGTCCACGCCTTAAGAAATTAATTAAAAGCCCATTGGACTTTAATTGAATTGACGTTGGACGTTAATCGGGCTTTGAGACCCGTAGCGATTAAATTTGGAATTTAAGTCGTAAAAGTTCATTATTAAAGTGTAATATTTAATTTGGAATTAAATAGGGAATTAGAATTGAATGCATATTAAATTGGATTTAATGATGTAGTTTAATTTAATTCGAGAATTCGTACTTTGAGTACTTATTCGCAAAACGAGTTTGACTCGAGCAAAATCAAATCGTTGTTTGAACATTGGATGGTCACTAATTATCAGATTAATTAATTTGATTAGATTGATTGATAACATCGTGTGTGAATACATGGTTGCGATGCATGAATAATGTATATCGGATGAATATTAGATGGGTGGGGCAATTTTAGAAATTATTGTAATAAATTTGATTTATTAATTGGACCTGCGTGTCCAACCTTATCACCTCCATATTCTTTATATTCTCCTCTCACCTATTCCCCTCAATGTAAATGAGGTTTCTTTAGAAGTGTAGTGTAACGGGTAGAAGCAAATACTTGTGCTAGCGGGAGAGAGAAATGAAGAGATTTGATCTAGGATCATTGTGTAAAATATCCATCCGCATATCATTATTATTTATTTATACCCGCTTTATTATGTATTTAGAATGCATGTTTAAGGGTGTATGATGATGAGACCTTAAGAAAGATAATAAATTGGTTGCCAATTTACAATCGAAAAACCCTCGCAAAATATTAAACATTTTTCCTTCCATTGAGTGATTCTCACTCAAGATCCGAGACTGGCATTGGCTTGTTGGCCAAAGTCAAGGCCTTTGTCCGTCGAGGATGTGTTTGAATCACGAAGGTTTTGTTCCATATTGGTGTCTTGTCCAAGTTGTGGTTTGTTAGCCAAAGTCAAGACCACTTCTTGTCCATCGACATTAATTACGAAGCTTTCCATGGTCAATGGGTCGCGCTTAACTGGGATCACTAAGTTTGTTGTGCCAAAGCCAAGGCTTAGTTGATTCAGAGGAAAAAGGTTAGGCAATACACTGGATGTATTGGCATATATAAGATATATGTTTCGGACTTGGATGTCCCCCTACTAGATCTAGGAATTGGATTGGATCCAATCGATCTTAGAGATCTACCTAGTTAATTATCATACAATTTGTTGGCCAGAGTCAAGATTGTGCAATATTTAACGGGATCCTAGCCCGCTAGGAAACACGGTTTCCCGAGTACTCGACAGAGGGTTAGAGGCTCGCCGAAAAATAGTGAGATGCGAGAATTGAATTTGCAATATTCGTTTAATTACTTGCCATACGCGCTCAAAACAAATATCATTCGTCATATATATTAAATGTTAGTTGGACTAATATTTAAATCGTTGTTTTAATTAACAGTTGGACTGTATTCAAACTATTCATCTATAGTTGATTTTATAATTGGATTACAGTAATCAATATAATTGATTTTAATCTATTAATTATAGTTGATTAAATAGTTGGACTATTGTAATCATTATAATAAATAGTACATAAATCATTGATTAAATAGTTGGACTATTAGAATCAAGATAATAAAATTGAAAGATTGACATTTAAAACATAATCATAGGGAAAATGTATTTAAATGGTTTAATTTTCAAATTGGGAATAATTTCAGGATGGTCCTGGAAATTAAGAAGTTACTTTATTTGATAAAATAACATCTTAAGCCTAAGCTTGGAGTTAAGCAAATAGTAGAGCATGGTCTTTGGAAGATTCATGTAATGATAACTTTAGTGCTTAATCCATTAAGCTTGTCGTAGTAGACTCATTGATTTCTTTGTCAGAACTAATGGTTAGATCCTTAAATTATGATAATGAAATTGAAGGATCTTCATAAATCTATACTTAGATTTTAGAAGTACTAAATTGCAATAAATAACTCTTGGAGAGTTAATGACTATTCTCAAGGAGACAAAGTCAAAGTTTGCAATATGGCAAGTAGCGCAAGGCGCACTTTACTTCAATATTCTAGAAACCCAAGGCTTGGCCAAAGGCTTCTGGAATGTGGAAAAGGACAAAGGCAAAATCATTATAATCTTCTGGGAAGATAAATGACATATCCTAAAATGTCTGCCTAAATTGTGGCAAACGGGATCGCGGAAGTGTGACTGCTGTTTGGACAAAGCAGACATGAAGGAATTGAAGACGAGCAAGGCTCTGACTTCAAATATGTTTGTCATAAATATATTCACTAATAGTATTAAAATTGGATTTTAGATACTTAGTGTGATATAAAGATATATTGATGTTCAGAATCTGCTATGAGCATGATACTGACCTCAATTGATATTTAATCTGCGGATTGGAAACAGGACGATTATAATGACTTTGCCTTTGCCCCTTTTCCACACCCTAAAAGCCTTCAGCCAAGCCTTGGCCTTCTAGAATGTCGAAATAAGATGCGTCTTGCGCTTCTTGCCTTATTGCAAACTTTGGCTTTGTCTCCTTGAGAATAGCCATTAACTCTCCAAGAGTTATCTATTGCAATTTAGTACTTCTAAGATCTAAGGATAGATCTATGAAGATCCTTCAATTTCATTGTCATAATATAAGGATCTAATCCTTAGTTCTGAATAAGAAATTAAGGAGTCTATTTGGCAAGCATAATGGATTAAGCACTAAAGTTATCATTACATGAATATTCCAAATATCATGTTCTACTATTTGCTCAACTCCTGGCTTAGGCTTAAGATGTTATTTTATCAAATAAAGTAACTTTTTAGTTTTCAGGACTATCCTGATTCATTATTCCCAATTTGAAAATTAAAGTCGTTTAAATATATTTCCACTCAGGATAATGTTTTAAACACTAATCTTTCAATTATCTTGATTTTAATAGTCCAACTATTTAATCAACGATTTTAGGTACTATTTATTATAATGATTACTATAGTCTAACTATATAATCAAATATAATTTAATTGGTTAAATTCAATTATATTGATTACTATAATCCAATTATACAATCAACTATTAATTGAAATTAGTTAATTCAAATATATTGATTACTATAATCCAATTATATAATCAACTATAAATGAAATAGTTTGAATACAGTCCAACTGTTTAATTTAAAACAACAATTAATTATTAGTCCAACTAATATATTAATGTAACGACGAAAAATTTGAAATGAGCGTGTATGGCATATAACTAAACGAATATTGCAAATTTAATACTTGGCTCCCACTATTTTTCGGCGAGCCTCTAACCCTCTGTTGAGTACTCGAGAAACCTTGTTTCCTAGTGGGCTAGGATCCTGTTAAATAACACACAATCTTGACTTTGGCCAACAAATTGTATGATAATTAACTAGGTAGATCTCTAAGATCAATTGGATCACATCCAATTCCTAGATCCAGTAGGTGGACATCCAAGTCCGAAACATATATCTTATATATGCCAATATATCCAATATATTGCCTAACCTTTTTCCTCTGAATCAACTAAGCCTTGGCTTTGGCACAACAAACTTAGTGATCCCAGTTAAGCGGAACCTTAGACCTTGGAAAGCTTCGTAATCAATGTCGATGGACAAGAAGTGATCTTGACTTTGGCCAACAAATCACAACTTGGACAAGACACCAATATGGAACAAAGCCTTCACGATTCAACACATCCGCGACGGACAAAGGTCTTGACTTTGGCCAACAAACAAATGCCAGTCTTGGATCTTGAGTAAGAATCACTCAATGGAAGGAAAAACGCTTAATATTATTTGAGGGTTTTTTCGCGTGTAATTGGCAACCAATTAATTATCTTTGTTAAGGTCTCATCATCATACACCCTTAATAATGATATGCGGATGGATACTTAAACATTATTCCTAGAACAAATCTCTTCATTTCCTCTCTCCCGCTAGCACAAGTATTACTTCTACCCGATTACATAACACTTCTAAAGAAACCTCATTTACATTGAGGGGAATAGGTGATAAGAGAAATACACAGAGTAAGGAGGTAATAGGCTAGACACGCAGGTCCAATTAATAAATTCTAAATTTATTACAACAATTTCCAAAATTGCCCTCAACCATCTAATATCCATCCGATATACATTATTCATACATCGCAACCTTATATTCACACAAGCATGTTATCAATCAATCTAATCCAATTAATTAATCTAAATATTAATGACCATCCAATGTTCAAACAACGATTTGATTTTGCGCGAGTCCAACTCGTTTTGCGAATAAGTACTCAAAGTACGAATTCTTGAATTATACTAAACTACAAAATTAAATCCAATTCAATTTGTATTTAATACTAATTCATCTATTTAATTCCAAATTAAATATTACACTTTTTAATGTACCTTTACGACTTAGATTATAAATCTAATCGTTACGGGTCTCAAAGCCCAATTAACATCCAATGTCAATTTAATTAAAGTCCAATGGGCTTTTAATTAATTTCTAAGGCATAGAATTTTGGTCAATATGGGTCAAACCCAAATACCAAAGCCCATTTAAGGAATCACCCTTATTTTCCAAGAAACCAATTTTGGCCCATTAGGCCCAATTAAAATTAAAGGTCCATTAAGTCATAATTGGACTTTATGGAAATGGTTTTGGGCTCAATTGGATCCAACCAATTTAGCCTAATCCTAACTTGGTACAACCAAGCCCATTAAGCCCAATTACAACTTTTAAGGCCCAATTCCAAAATAAGCCCAATTAATTTAATTTCAAAATTCCAAATTTCATAATTAAATTAACTAAAGTGTATGCTTAATTAATTACCCAAATTAACATTTCCAAAACACAAATTTTCACAATTAATTATGCTCATTATCATCAACTAATGTCTAACACAATTGAATCAAAAAAATCAACTCATTTTACATGCTACAAATTCACGGGTATTTTGTCCAATTCAAAATTCAATCCAATTAAATCTCAAATCAGCATTACCCAATTGTTTCAAGTCATCCAATGATCAAAGAAACAAAAAATACCATGACTATTAGGACAACATAACTCTCGGCCAAGCCTAGATTTTGGGCAAAAATTGATCCAATCAACTTTTCATGAAATTGATCATGCACAACTTCAATACAACATCATTCAAGCATACTCAAACAATTAATTTTATCAAATCATGCTCAAAATGATTTTACCCAAATTTTACCCTAACCAAGTTTCATGCTCAAAATGGCTCAAGATACCATTGTTGGGTTTCTATTAAGTCCCAAGATCGAATTTCAAGCTATGAAACACATGTGAATACAACAATGAAATATGGCGGAATCATACTTACATTGATCGGATTTTGTGACGCGACGAACACAAGCCCTTGCTCCATGAAGCTCTTGGTTTTGCTCATTGGAAGTGCTCCATTTTCGGTCAAGCTCCATGGATGGATCTCCAAGCTCCAAGCTATGTGTGGTGATTCCATGCTCATGAGTTAGTTCTGTACCACCTTAGGAGGACCCTTCATGTGTTAGCATTGGCAAGATTTGCCACAAATCTTCCATTTTCTTTCTTAGTGCTCGGTTTTGAAGAACAAAAAGGAGAGAAATGGCCTCTTGGCCAGATGCAAAGAGATGAGAGAAGGAAGGCCCTTGGCCGAATGTGAGGGAGAGAGAGAGAGGTGAGTGTGTGTTGGTTATTTGGTTTCCAAAACCTAATACCAAAAATCAAAACAAAAAAGTTGTATTAGCCTTTCCAAAAGTCAACAAATTTTGGAGCCAAAATTTGGCAATTAATTCCTTCTAACAACTCACATCACTCATGAATAGTGACTGGTTGTCAATCACTCAAAGTGACAAGACATCCATCACTTGAATGACGAGTGATGTGACTTATGGGTCGTACTTGAATTCGAAATGCGAGTGCGCCCGCAAACACTCCCGGGCTCGGGTTCGCTAATTCCGAATTAACGAATTTTCCGTTGCGACGTAATTAAATAATTATGCCTAGCAAAATTACTATTCACGTCGCTAACGAATTAATTCTAAATTAACTGGTTCGCCCGAATTAAAATCTAATTTCAATTCCGCGTTGAAATCCAACTTCGTATAATATATCGAATATATTATTTTATCGATTAATTCCAAATTAATCGTTCTCTCTCTTTAAAAAATATTTTATCCCAGATAAAATATCTCCGTAATTAATCCCACATTAATTTTCTCTCTCTTATAATTAATCCCAGATTAATAAAGTGCAAGTCATACGTCATCGGTGAATCTTCGGGAAGCGACCCATGAGATCCCCAGATATGTTGGTAGTAAATCCGGTCATCGGACTATCCAAACACGTATGTACCTAGTACTACGTTTTTACCGATTTACAAGACATGGTTGACTTCTAGCAAAGCACCGTGCCTACCCAATTCTCCATAAATATTCTTACTGGAATATGTGATCTATATCAGGCGTAGTATACGTAGTATTGCGTATTTCGATCCAACATCGGATGTCACGTGCAATGCCTGGGGCTGGAATTGTGTCTGCCCCGTACGAAGCACATATCGGATCTCTGGTAACTAGTCTCTATAATCGGATAAACATGACCTAGTCATAATATCCCGATTGCTGTAGCATATAAGAGAACCAGTTCCGTATCCTACGTGATCATCATCTCCACTATGACTGGAGTTATACTTCCATCTCGACATCACACCCAATACACTACGATTCTTAATATACCCAGAAGAGGCGTACACATAATCTGTTAAAGCCCTGGACGACCAAAACAAAAGTATATTGATTGTCGCAAGTATTAGCGGTGCAAGTCTCAGGTTAAGACCAAATACACCTACCTTGATTCGGACTTCCATAGACACATAGTCATACTACCAATGGAATTCTGAGGGGTCTATCCAGAGCGAAGCTGTTTCTGTACCATCGGTAAGCACAACCTCCTATTACACTTGCATGAGTATCCTATACCCAAATATATGAGAACTATGATGTTATGCTCCCACAACGCGCACAAGTGTAATACTAGTCTATTCCGCATTATCGATGTTCAGTCTCGATAATACTATGACTAGGGATATTTAATGATTAAACCTTCATGGATTGATAATGTCTCATATCTTATCAATCCGGAAATAATCATATGGACCTTTTATCATTTATACATCTTGGTAATCTAATTACAAATGATAAAAGAGCAATTTCCTTTGTCACATAGTTAATTTGTACAACAACACCATGATCTGTATAAATAGTGATGCTATGGGTCATAACTGTCCAACATATATTAAACTTTGTATTTTGGCTAAAGAATGCAAAGAGGTGTTCTTGAATGGTTTCTTCAAATAAGAGATCCATTGTGGTTTCTTTGTTTAAAGAGTTCATTCTAGAATGGCCCTGAAGTTTGTATTCTGCTAAGATCGCAGTTTGGTATAATGGCTTATAAAGCCTATTGTAGACTCAGGTGAGCTTTCCGGAAATCTGTGTTCTTTAATTTTGATACAGTCATAATGTCTTATTTTATCAAAGCATAGAGAATACATATTTGATAGTATGGTCAATGAAAGCGTATAATTTTCTTTCTAGTATTGTATATCCTAATGACATTATCATTATTAATGTAATAATGAGATGTTTGTAAGGTAAAAAATTTACCTAAGTCTTCTTTTCTTCGTTAAAGTAGTGGGAGTAGTCTTTGTTATATTTGATATAAAGTTTTATATATGATATAAAACTAGAGAGTTGTGAGATACTCTCATTAGTCGTGCATTAGATATGATCTAATAAAGGACACATCAAAACTATCTGTATGACAGTTAGTATAATTGTTTGACAGTTAATGTGTCTCTTGTATATAGTATTCATCTTTCGTTAATGATGATTCATTTGTCGAAAGAGAAGTTGATTAGAATGTCTAGTCAATCTTATACATTATAGGATGATGGCATAATGAATACTATATTATGTGCAATTAAAGATATCAATTTAATAGTAATAGTTACGAGATATTTTGATATGATGTAGACCATATGATGTGTCTTGAAACAAGTTCTTTGTTATCATTGAGATATTAAGAACAAGTTTTTTATTCATAGAGAATATAATCCATAACCATTAGGATCAAATTAGTTTTGAGTCTAATTATGACGTTAGACAGTCTACGTCATATAGAGTCAAAAAAGATACAGTGGGAGTGTCATAGTTGATTCTACTGTATTAGTGGAATTAGTTGTAACTTATGAAGTATTGACTTGTGAAGTTTCATAGTGACCTTATAGATTAGGAACTTTGATATTAGTGTTGTGCTTGCGGTTGTCTCATAATATTTGGATTTGATCTCTAAATACATAGACAACTCAATAGTTATAGCATAATATTGATGTCGTATCTGAGTCATATTGATGTATAACTTAGGTTATACAATATATGAATCATGCTGGCTAAGGGAAACAATTGGGTGTGTTGGAAAATTCAATTTGTTATAGCGGACCTAATTCATGTTGCCTACCTCTTGAGTGCTATGTGAGCTCTTGAGGCCATGCATATATGATACACATTTAGATGTGTATATGATATCGTGGATTGGCACTAGAGCAAGTGGGATAAATTGTTAGGGTTGGTTCTCGGAGTGCCAATCCGGATTATATTTATGTCCGATTCATGAATACAAACAATTCATTTTTCCATAATATTACTTATTTATGGTAGTACTTCTTTCTTTTATATACATATTTGATCTAATTATGATTAGATTGAAACTATATGATTTAGTGATATGTATATATTAGACAAAGACCCGATAATATATTATCTAGTCCGCAATTATAAAGTAGTTTGTAATTGACATTGGGAAGTGTCACTACTAGAAGTATATTATCAAATAAAGTTTCTGGTCAGGATTTACTGACACGGGCCGGTTAGTAAAATCCGCTGAGACCGGTACATGTCGTATATCGAGACTTGGTCTGATGGTTTATCCCAATGAACCATGAGTCTTGGGAGACTCGTATAGACATGTAGGTGTTTATTTGATAAACATTGAACGACTCAACGAAGATTTCCAAATATATGGTACACCAACGTCAATAGGAATCTTCTCGAGTCGAGTAGCACAGTGGTCCTTCGACTTGAGATACCACTGTGGATATATGAGTTATCCTCCACACTTTGATGGCAGTCACGTCACCGATCTATTTAGATCAGACCTCCGCCTGTTCGTTTGGTGTGGACTGATGCTCATGATATCCTGTGAGTATCAGATTGAATCCGTCAGTCCTGTGTACAGGGCATAGGTATCATGTACGTATTTGCAATCTAGTAAATCCATGGTCGTGGTATACTTCAGAAACAAGTTATGAGTGTTATTTAGAGATCATAAATTTAAAAGTCGACTATATTATACCTTAGGGATTTGACGTTCTTATCTATATCCCCGGTATAATATTGATAGCATGTGACTGAGGGATTATACGTATGCAATTACCTCGACTTGCATAGTTTAGCGAGATTATATGTGGTCGTCATAATTCATGAGTGGGTGAATTATGGACACGAAATTAGATTCTGTGACGGATAAACCGAAACTTAGAGAGTCTCGCAATATGAAGTGTACTCGTTGAGTACTTAGGCAACGCGTTATGAATAATATAGATTATTCATATTACTTCACCGAATTAAATGAGTTAATTCGAATAGTTTAATCAGTTAAACGAAAATACATGCATTATGGGCATTTCGGTCATTTGATAATTAATGTGTATTTTTATTTGATACAAAATTTGATTGGATACATATTAATTAATTGTCAAATGAGATTTTGACACATGCCATTAATATATGTATTGGTTATTTAATGTAAATAAAAGTACATATATAATAATAATCGCATTAATTAATTATTTAGGTATTTAACTGTTAAATATCTAGATAATTAAATTATTCTAATATTACATAATTGTTATGCAATATGTTTGATTATTATTGGTTACATGTGACATGATTTTATTAAGCTTAAAGTTTACAAATTGGATTTGTTAACTTAAGGTTATTATTATTATTTAATTTGATTAAAATGGCCAAATGACCAAAATACCCTTTACCTCCTCCTAAAGTCGGTTATGCCTTGTATTTAAAGTTGAAAAATTTTATTTTCTCTTTAATCAAGCTCCCATGGCCGAACCTATCTCCAAAAATAGTTCCCAAAATTTCTTAAAGATACAAGAAAGAAAGAGAAGAAAATCAAGAAAAAGTTTAAGGAAATTACAAGATTTGCTTCAATAATCTTAAACTTAGAAAGCTTGTTTCTTGTTCTTAAATATCTAGAATAGTTCTACGGTTTCTTCCTTTCATATATTTTGGGGCTTTTTGATTTGGAGGATGGATTGGAGGCTAGATGCATGTGTGAAGTTTGATTGGATGATATTAGTGTACTATTGATTCAATTTTATCATTTGATGACTTGTTGCCATTCTAGAGTTTTATGACCACTCTTGTAATTCCTAGAATTATTGTTGAGTTCTTCATAGGTGGTGGCTTTGGTTGGTGTTAATGTTGATATGATTAATGTTGAGAAAATTGGATTTAAAGCATGAAAAATGATATTTTTGGTTACCAAATCAGATCTGGATTTTCTGTGATTTTGGTGATGAAAAGTATGTTGTATAAATGTATTGGATGTGTTTTGGGCATTGGAATAATTTCCGGAAATTATTTCGGAGTTGAAATATGCGAAAACGGCGAAAAACGACGTTACCGGGTGAGTTTCGGGCTTACTGGGTGTCCGCTGTCCAAACAGTGAATTGGTCACTGTTTGGGCAGCCCATGAACTGCCCAAGCACTATTGGAGCTGACCTGGGCAGCCCCCATGTGTGTTGGTTGGTCGGTTCGGACAAAAACGTGTTTTATGCCATTTTGCGGAAAAATGTTTTCGTAAAAGTTTCGCGATGTTTCTAACCTATTTATATCGTTATTTGATATCGAATAAATATGTTTAGGTGAAATAAAATGAATTATTCATATTGGATATTGAATAATTTATTTGGTAATTTTAAAAAATTTTAAAGTTACGATTTCGCCCGAACCGCGAGCTTCCGCTGCGCCCGCGCCAAAAAACCCCAACATAATATAGATCCACGTATAATTAAGTTCAAAATACATTTGGCTACTTCCTGCATATGATCCCATATTTTACACTAATGGTGCGTTTACGAACTTATAATTCGGGAAAAGATGAATTTGGAATGAGATAAAATCGAAATGGGTTGAAATAAGAATGGTAAATTAGAATAAGAATCAGTTGTTTACTTAATTTTAGGAATCAGAATCGGATTTAAGTAATATTACCATTGATGTGTTTACCTTCTATAATAATCGAAATGATTGTTAACAAGTTACAAAAATATTCTTAGTTATAATTATATATTAATATATTACTTATTATTTATTAATTATTATTATTTTTTAATGTATTCAATTACTATATATTAATTTATTATTTATTAAAATATGAAATATCATTTTATTATTAATAATTATTAATTTTATTAATTATCTATATTTTAAGTATTAATTAATTAATTATTAATTTATCAAATTACTAAAAATTAAATTATTCTTTTATTAAATTATTAAATTATTATTAATTATTGATGAATTTTATTTATGAATTAAGTATTGATTAATTATTACTTTATTAATTAATTAATATTGTACTAAATATTAATTTATTTTTTTATTAAATTATAATTTCATTAAAATATTAAATATTATTTTATTATTAATTATTATTAATTATTAATACATTTTATTTATTATTTATAAATTAATATAATGAATTATTTTATGGGTAATATTATAATTTCCCATCAATAATGAGAATGAGAATCTCATTCTCATGGGGTGGTGGGTAGACCCGGCCAAGGTTCCGGTTCGGAACCGAAACCGGTTCCAACCGGAACCGGAAGTAAAAAAATATATATATATATATTTTCTTGGAACCGTAAGGTTCCACAAGTAAATTTCAATTTTTTTATTAATAATAATGATTTAATGAGGTTTAAAATTGCAATACTAAAACATGAATGTCCATATCCTTTTTATAACCAACTCTTGGTTATTGACTTCTTTATATAAGCAATGTGGGACACAATAGCCAAAGTAACAAATATCTCACATCGTTTATATAAAGAAAACACTAGCCAAGAGTTGGCTATAAAAAAGATTATATGTTAAAAGAATTTTATAAAAAAAAAAGATTCTATAAAATGATGTGATAGTATGAAAAACATTACGATTATAGAATTTTTTCTATTTTTAAAATTTATTATTATAATAAAAAAAAAAAAAAAAAAAAAAAAAAAAAAAACCGGAGGGGAACCGTAAACCGAACCGGAACCGACTGGTTCGGTTCCGGTTCCACACTTGTGGAACCGGGAACCGGCCGGTTCGGTTCGGTTCCGAACCGAAACCGAACCGGCGGCCAGGTCTGGTGGTGGGAATGAGACTCTCATTTCTCATTCCCAAGTGGCCTCATTCCAATTCTCATTTCCATTTTTATTCAATTTTAAAAAATAAACAACCTTAATAAAAAATATTTTTGATAATAAATGGTTGTGTAACCCCACCAAATGAATAAATAGTAATTCCTCCTTAATAAATCTCTAATTTATCGAAGATGTTGAAAATATTGGATTTTAAATATATTTTCCAGAAATCATTAGGAATCAACTGAGGGCCGCAGTAAGTGTTGCAAACATTTTCACCACGCTTTGTTTGTTTGTTTGAGGGTGTTTTTTTTTTTTTTTTTTTTTTTAAAGATTTGATTGTATATTCCAAAAATTTAGGAACGAGTGCATATATTTCGAAATTGTTAGTTATCATCATCCCAAGTGATTTTCTTTCTAATACGTTAATCTCAGCGATAAAAGAAACATGAAAGTTAATGGTGGCTCCAATATATTTAGTTTATAAAGTGAATTTTTTTCCCTATTTCCTTGTTATTCATGTGTAATTAGTCCACTGAATATCAACATTAACTTATCCAAAATAAAAGAAAATGAAACCTTAATAACATAGGTAACAAGGACTAAAAAATTAATTTCCTTTTTTTTTTTGAATTGACCAAAACAACCATCATATAAAGGAAGAACAGGACCAAATACCCAAAAGATGCAACATGCTAAGCATCTACCAAAGCAAAGACAAAACAGGACCCATCCAGCCAATCACCTTGAAGCCTAAGAGTCGAATTGAGGCAGTTTCAGCTGCATGCCTCGCTTCTCAAACTGCAAAAGAAACACACAGAAAGTAAGTGAAACATCATTTGTGTGTTGATACAAACTTCTCAAAAGACGGCTTCTCGAAAAAAAAAGAAAAAGAATTTCAACCCTGTGGTGAAGACTGAATAACCATCTTGACCAATGTCAGAAATGGCATTAACTTAGCTTGACTATAACTTTGGGTCTAAAAGCACCAATAAAATTAAAACAGTCCAAAGGAAACAGTCACAGAAAATGATAGAACGTCAAAACACATATCAAGTCAGTGACAAGCTGACTCATTCAGTGCTGAAATACAAAATAGCAAAAGTTATTTACCTCCTGATAGAAAGCCTTGATCTCCTCTTCTGTAAGACCTTCATCCTCACCAGAGTTTTCCTCCCATCCAAGAGAACGAAGAAATGCAGCCTCTTCATCTGGATCAACTGATGCATAGCGGCTCATAGTTTTCTCTCCCACATCAGAAAATCTCTGAACCTCTTCATGAGTACCACCATTGATGGTCACCTGAACATCATTCTCAATCGCATGACTCGAAGGAGCACGGATTACTTCCTTTGTGGATTCACTGGGTTTCTCCCCGGCAGGAGAAGATGAATCAGCGCCTGAATCTGCTGGGAGAATAGAAGTGTTCATTGAGGTTTTCTTCTTTAGAAGATTGAAAAAATCATTCCGGCTCCGAGTTTGAGATAAGGAGGGTCTTCTTTCCACAGAGAATCCTGATACTGGATTCAAGGCAGTGGCCTTGCGCTCCCCAGAAGGAAGCTTGGGGCTGTTCGGACTCCTTGGAGTAGAAGATGCAACTGATGGAACAGCAGCAATCTGGTTAGTTGCTGCTCTGCTGTTGGCATTGTTAACTGGACTAACTCAACTCCATCCTTTGGGGTATGGGATACACCGTTTTCCCATGCCGGTTTGAGAACCAAAAGCTTCCCATGAGATGTCTTTGGCAGATCAGACTTGGCATTTCCAACATGAAGAGATTGATTAACATGGTGCACTGAAGAGGGTTGCTGTTGCCCATTCTTTACAGCCATATTCATCTCGCTGATTCTAACAGCCATTTTTGGTTTAGATTTGTCAGAAAAATTGAGAACCTGAGAATAAAATTAGGTGGTGAGAACCTAGAACTGAACATGATTGTTCAAATTTTATGACAAAAAGAGAAACTAAAAGGGATGCAGCATCACTCAAACAAACTTGGTAAACAGCAGTCTAGCCAAACACCATTTAGCCCATGATTACTAACACTTCCAATAAAAATCGGCACCATTGTTCAAATTGTCACTTCATCATGTAAAGAGAGAATTTCAGACCAACATTATGCGCAAGCATAGAAAAAAGAAATAGAATCACATGGTGATTATGAAGCTTTTTGAATAATTATTGATCTACAGCACCAACAGTCACCTTTTTACAGCACATATGCAAATGATGAACCTTCCTAAATATTCCCAAACAGAAGAAAGTGGGTAATTTTACTCTCACTGTTTGCTTCTAGGACCGGGTTCAATCAATGTATTGCACATATCACAATGATCATACAAAAAGTTCACATATCAAAGTAAAAAATAATATAGGATCAATTAAAATGCTATATGAAATCAATAATATAATATGCCTCCAGAGATCAAAATGCAGGATAAAAATAAAGAAATTGGGGGCCAGTCTAGAGCTATACTATCAAAGGCAGTAAGAAAGGTAAAGCGTTTTGGTAGTTCAACTCGCTCAAGTGCCGCCTTTGATCAGTCAAAAGACAGGTTGACTAGTTAAACATGCATAATTTTATCTAACATACAAAGAGTCATAATTTAAAAAACCTAAGCGCCACCTATTGCCTCTTAAGCGGCTGTTTAGAAGAAACCCGCACAAGCGGACTATGGATCATGATGCAATTATGGCCCCTTGTCAACAAATACAACAAACACTAAAGACTTCTATTTTTCAAATTAAGTGGGTCACAAGTAGGATCACCTTAATCGCTTCATAAAAAGAAAGGTAACTCAAATTATATGTGCAGCACATGCATAAATGTTTTCAAAAAAGACAAGCTAGACTGCTGGGTTAATTTATAATTGGAATAATGGGATAAAAAATAAAACTAGAGCAATGTAAGAAATAGTATAGTTCGTAGCCTCATGATTAGTATCTCTAGATATTGCCACAATCTACATTATCAATTTTTCCACACTCATAATCAGTATCAACAACAGTAATACTAATCATAATAAATTGTGCTCCCCCACCTACTAACATGCATATGAGTGAGGAAGAGAAGAGGGGACATAAAGGTATCCTCAAACCTAGACAAGTTTGAAAACCTTGCCTCAAAGGCTCGCTTTATTTAAAAGAAAATATAAAAAAAAAACTTTGCCAAAAAGCCGAATTTTGTATAGGTATGTTTCTCATACGAGAAAAAAAAGGAAAGGAAAAAAAATTATCATTCCAATATTAAGCAAAAGAAAAGCTCGACATATCAACAGTCAAATGCCAATTGCCAACGAACACACAAATGGCTAATGATATTCAGCACAAGTAAAGCATGCTATATGTTAACTATACAAAGATGCAGATAAAGTCACTGTCGTACAAGTTGAATACTTTGGTCTAACTGAGAAGAGAATAGAATGTTTTGTATCTTTTGTCCCACCAAAAGGGAGTAAAAGGTATACTTGTCAAATATCCTCATTTCTGAAATGAAGCTTCAACTAATGATGATCAATGATGGCCAACATATAATTTTGATTACTACACACATATTAAAGGAAAACTTACCGAACTCTTAGGCATCGAAGGTGTCACTGGAATTAGTTGCTTCGACTTCTTAATAGTCAATTCATCGAGTCTATGAGTCTTGACAGGTAACTAAGATAAAAAAAAATTCTCATTAGACCAAATATGGTTACTATTTCGATAACCAAAAACAGGGTAATTAACTAACTCGATTACCTGGGGTGTAGTGCGAGATCGTGATGGAGCTTGTGCCAATGCTTCAGCCATATTAAGACCAGCCATCGCACTTGGAGGCCCGGACAATGTAATAGCTGAACCAGTTTGAGCAGAAAATGAACCTGAACCACTGCTTCCAATTTTAGGGGGCACCTCTGCAAGGGCTGACGTCCACCGCTCCCCACCAATCAAAGTTGAATTACCAACAGGCAGGCTCTGAACAGCTGAGCTCAGCCCAGGAGATGAAACTCGTCCTATGTCAGGCACTCCTTGCTTCTCTTCAGATCCAAGAGAGGGAAAATCCTTGTCAAATACAGCCTTCTTGATGCTACTTCCGGTACTACCCTCAGAAAGATCAACATTCTCATTGCTGTGATTGCTATAGCGGTTGATTTTAGAATCCACTGTGACTCTTCGGGGCAATAGCTCACTCTGTTTCCTTGAGACCATTGAATGAGAATGACGCAAGTCTTTCTCCATCCTACTGCTTAAGATGTTTCCCAAAGGATCAGATGAATCGCGGTCCCACAAGTCCCCATAGCTCAACCTCTCTTTGTCCCTCTCACAATCCTTATCACGATGATTTCTATAAAACTACTATATGCATGCTTTGCAGAAGCATTATTAGAACTTCTCCTTGAATTTGACGACGAACTCCGGTCTAAAAAAGATAAACGAGGGGTATCAAAATCACTTCCATTCTTGGAATTTCTAGTTCTTGTGTGAAGGACTGATGAAAGAACATCTATATACAACCAAAAAGAAAAAAATTAAGATCCATTACCACAACCACAGTATTTTACCAATACATATGCCCATAAACAGACCATAGGGAAACACATGATACACAAATAATTAACTAATTAATACAAATGATTTACTCTAAAACTAGGCAATTTGAAAGTACCTGAGTGAGAAGAAGATGAGAAAAAGTGGTGGGCAGAACCGGCACCCACTGTAACACTTCCAGTACTTTTCAACCATTGTGGAACTAATGTTGGTTCACTTTTTTCCATTATGAGCACTGAACACCATCAGATATAGAAAGCAATACTCTTTTGTCACCTTCTTCACCCCTCCCCTACAAATTATTATCCTTCTAAAAGAATTCAATAGATTCTAATCTTTATTTTTTCTTGCAAAGAACCAGTCTTGCTTCACAACCACCAACAATTGGCCAAGCAACCAATCATGTCAGTCACTGATCACACTTGCCGGAATAACGGGCTATCTCAACACACGGGTGCAGTTCACCCAACAAATGCTACCCACTTACTATCAATCAAGAGAGAAACTTTGAGACAATCCGAACCTAGATTACGAGGGAAAAAAAGGTAATGACAACCAAATCGGACATGAGTTCATACAAAATCTACAATGGAATTGTACCGAAAATCTGTCTCTACGCCTCCATCTTTATTCAAGGATGGATTTGCAGACACCACCACCGCCAACAACCACCAGAACACACTCTCACCAGACCCTCATCTCTTTAAGACCACCAATTCTTAACGTAAAATTATAACAAATATACCCTTTAAGATTGCAACAGTGATTAAAAAAACTCACGATTCTTTACTTTTAATTCATCTCCCTAAATTAGAGAACAAAAAACCCTAGAAAAATCAGAGTCCGAGCACCAATATAGTGCAAAAATAAGAAGCCTAGAACATTAGACAGTATTATAAATCAGTTAACTTTGTATGTGACTTTCAGGGCTTAGGGTTCCAACAGCGGAAATTAAAAAAAATAGGGAATTTTTATCGATGTTGCGTGAGAGAGAACTAATCCTAACCTGCTATGGAAGATTGATTGTCGTTGCCAGACAAAACCAAAAACGTAATCGTTTTATAACCGCCCAGTATAATTCTTTCCCCCTCTCAATCCAAAACAATGCGTCTTATCGCAAGAGAAAAGGATTACGAGATTCAGTTGCAAATAGAGAGGAGAGCGAAACATAGGGCAAGAATGTGCATTAGGGTTTGAGTTTTGTTAAGAGATTAGGGTTTTAATTTTTGATTTAAATATATATATATATATATATATAATATATTTATATATATATATATTTCTCTAATTTGTTTTGGTGCGATGAGAGACACAGAGAGGCGTAATTTCTGTTAGTTTTGGATACTGCCGAGGAATGAAACGCATGAACAACTGCCGCTTAAATTAAAATAAAAAATAAAAAAAAAAAAAAATTGCACCTCATTCCCTTAATTCTTTTTCTTTTTTATTTCCGTTTGTGTAAATCCTCACAAATAATAGAATCACAAACAGTAAAAATTATAGTGTTCTAATCTAAAGGTGTTATATTATTGTTTGGTTATCAAAATATCGATAATTTGTTATAAGGATTCTTGTATTGTTTATAATACTTCACTATAAGGAAAATAATCAGACAACAATTATATTTCATTCACATTTCTCATTAACTGACACACTCCCTAAAATTTCGGAGCTTCCCTATTCTGGGATGTTGTCCAGCTTAAAGAAACGATAAGTAACTAATTGATTGTCTAATTATTTTTTAGAAGATTTGTGTCATTAAAGAGTTGATATCTAGGGCTAGTTCCTCTCATGATCTCTGCTTGCCTTTTCTTGAAGTGAGTTTGAAAAGGGGATCTTACCGAAAGGTCTTGTATCCAGACTATGAATGAAGGTCTTAAACCAACTTGGCCCAACCAAGCCCATTAGGCCCAATACAACAATATTAGCCCAATTCCAAATTAAGCATAAGTAATTAAATTCTAATATTCCAAATTTCACAATTTAATTAATTAAAGTGTTTAGCCATGATTAATTATTTAAATTAACATTTCCAAAATACCAATTTACATAATTAATCATGTTTAATTATTATAAATACATGTCCAACATTATTGAAGCAAAATCAAGTCCAACATGCTCTCCAAGGCTCACGGCAATAATGGGAATTTTTCATTAATTTTGATTTCAATCCAATTAAATAACAAATCAATTTATCCATACATTTTAAACTCATCCAATGATCTAAAAAAAATCAAATCACCATGAGCTACAAGGGCTCTACACATTCGGCCAAGCCCATGTTTTTGGGGAAAATTAATCCAATTATTTTTCATAAAATTGATCATGCATAACTCTAAGTTATCAATATATAAGCATACTCAAACAAATAATTTGATCAATCATGCTCAAATCAAAATACCAAAATTTTAGATTAAGAACCCTAATTCATTTTCATGCTCAAATAGGCTCATGATACCATTGTTGGGTTTCTAAGGTCAAACCAAGATCATATTAAACATGAAATCATGTGAATACGAAAGGAAGTATAGCGGAAATATACTCACTTTGATCGGTTGGATAGATGTGTAAAGTTCAAAAATTCATCTCTTTGAAGTTGTTCCAAGCTCCTTCAAAGTGTGTATCATCTAAGCTTGGATCAAAGGATTCCAAACTCAATGGGAAAGTTTCCCTAACACCTTTGTATGATTATTTGATGTGTGCTAGCACTTAAAAAAAATTGCAACAATTTCTTCTTTGTTCCTTGAAGCTCTCGGCTAAGCCAAGTTGGGAGAGAAAAATTTTCACTTTGGCGTGAATGAGAGAGATAAGTGTTGACTTCACTTTGATTTCCAAAATCAAAATTTGATATATCAAATTCAAAGTTGGTAAAGGTCTATCATCTCTCACATTAGTGTGTTGAACAAGTCATCAACAACCCACCAAATTCCATCAACTAAAAGTTGATTAAAGTGACTAGGAGATACGACTTGTGATGTGACTTATGGGCCCCAATTGAATTCAAAATCCGAGTGGGCCCGCAAACACATTCCGGGCTCGGGTTCGTTAATTCCAAATTAACGAATTTTCCGTTGCGACATAATTAAATCAAATTTAATTAAATAATAATGCCTCACAAAATTGTTATTAAAGTCACTCACGAATTAATTCTAAATTAATTCGTTCGCCAGAATTAAAATCAAATTTTAATTTGTTATGAAATCTAATTTCATTTATATATCGAATATATTATTTTATCGATTAATTCCGAATTAATCGTTCTCTCTTCTAATTGAATTTTATCACAGATAAAATCTTGCTGTAATTAATCATAGATTAATTTTCTCTCTCTTCTAATTAATCCCAGATTAATTATGTTCGAGTCATACATCATCGATGAATCTTCGGGAAGCGACCCATGAGATCCATGGATATGTTGGTTGTAAATCCGGTCGTCGGACTATCCAAACACGTGCGTACCTCGTACCACGTTCTTATCGATTTATGAGACATGGTTGGCTTCTAGCAAATCACCGTGCCACCCAATTCTCCAGAAATATTCTTTAAGGAATATATAATCTATAACAGACGTAGTATACGTAGTATTACGTATTACGATCCAGTATCAGATGTCACATGCAAGGCCTGTGGCTGGAATAGTGTCTGCCCCGTACGAAGCATATATCGGATCACACGCAACTAGTCTCTATAATCGGATAATCATTACCTTGTCATATTATCCCGATAGTTGTAACATAATTGAGAACCAGTTCTATATCCATGCGTGATCTTCATCTCTGTTTGACTGAAGTGATACTTCAGTCTTTACATCACACTCAATAAACTACGATTCTCAATAAACCCAGAAGAGGAGTACACAGAACCTGTTAAAGTCCCGGACGACCAAAACCAAAGCGTATTGATTGTCGCAAGTACTAGCGATGCAAGTCTCAGGTTAAGACCAAATACACCTACCCTGAATCGGATTCCCATAGACACATAGTCATACTACCAATGGGATTCCAAGGGGTCTATCCAGAGCGAAGCTGTTTCCGTACCATCGGTAAACACAACCTCCTATCACACTTGCATAAGTATCCAATACTTAAATATATGAGAACTATGTCATTATGCTCTCATAACACGCACAAGTGCATTACTAGTCTATTCCGCATTATCGATGACCAGTATCGATAATACTACGAATAGGTATATTTAATGATTAAACCTTTATGGATTGATATATGTCTCATATCTTATAATCCGGAACTAATCATAATTACTTTTTATCATTATATATTCAAGTAATCTAATTACAAAATGATAAAATAGCAATTTCCATTGTCACACAGATAATTTGTACAAAAACCACAATGTCTTTTACAACTAGTGATGCTATAGGTCATAACTGTCCAACAATCTCCCAATTGGCCTATAGCCAGTCACTCAATCATCTAACACATGTACTATGTTCATGTCGCTCAAACTTTTACTGAGGAATAGCTTTCGTCAGCGGATTTATAATGTTGTCCTCTGAGGCGATCTTCTCGATCTTCACATCGCCACGATGTATGATCTCACGAATCAGATAGAAACGTCGAAGAACATGCTTGGATCATTGATGAGACCGCGATTCCTTAGCCTGCGCTATAGCCCCGTTTTTGTCACAATACAATGGAACTGGCTCAGCTGCTAACGAAAATATTCCTAATCCAATTAGGAATTTATGGATTCAAACTACCTCTTTTACTGCTTCCACTGCAGCAATATATTCAACTTCTGTTGTAGAATCGGCAACAGTCTATTGCTTAGAAGATTTCCAGCTTACTCCTCTGTTGTTCAAATAAAATATGTACCCGGATTGCGACTTACAGTCGTCTTTATCGGTTTGGAAACTTGCATCGGTATACCCAGTTACCTCAAGTTCTCCATCTTCATAGATTAAGAAAACATCATTAGTTCGTCTAAGATACTTAAGGATGTTCTTAACCGCCATCCAATGACCATCCCCTGGATCGGCCTTATAGCGACTACATATGCTCAAAACATATGAGAACATCAGGTCGCGTACATATCATGGCATACATGATCGATTCGACTGCTGAAGAGAACGAGATCCGGCTGATGTTGTCTCTCTCATCTTGAGTTTTAGGACACATGTCCTTAGATAGAGTGACGCCATGTGACACTGGCAATAGTCCCCTCTTAGATTGTTCCATGTTGAATCTCTTCAACACTTTGTCAATATATGTTCTCTATGAGAGTCCAAGCAGCTTTCTAGATCTATCCCGGTAGATAATTATTCCTAGAATAAATGCTGCTGCTCCCAGATCTTTCATGGAGAATTTTAATGAAAGCCAAGCTTTCACCGATTGTAGCATGGGAATGTCATTGCCAATAAGCAATACATCATCGACATCGTTTTGAACGAAATCATATTCTTTTATGATCTCATCAAAACGTTGATTCCAAGAACGCGATGCTTGCTTCAATAAATAAATGGATCGATTTAACTTGCAAAACTTGTCTGCATGTTTAGGTATGAAAAAAACCGTCAGGCTGTTGCATAAACATCCTCCAAAAGGTTTCCGTTAATGAAAACGATTTTGACGCCCATCTGCCATATTTCATAATCGAAATATACAGCAATAGCGAGAACAATCTGAATGGATGTAATCATGGCAACAAGTGAAAAAGTTTCTTCGTAATTGACACCATGTCGTTGACGATACCCCTTCACTACAAGCCTAGCTTTGTACATTTGTATGTGGCCATCCATGTCGGTCTTCCTCTTGAAGACCCACTTGCAAGCAATAAGCTTTACTCCTTCGGGTGCATCAACTAATGTCCAAACTTGGTTGGTGTACATGGAATCCATTTCGGATTTCATGGCATCTTGCCATAAACTGGAGTCGATACCTTGTATCGCTTCCTCATACGTAGTCGGCTCGTTATCCTCAATAAGATTAATATCTACATGAGGTGAGATCAGAAACCCATACCTCTCAGGTTGTTTTCTGTCTCTCTCCGACCTACGCGGTTCTTGTGTATTCAAAGATGATGGTAGTCTCATCCCTGATGAACTATTCATGTTCCGTTAAGGATTCTGTGCCAGGAACAACATCACTCCGATTTTCATCGAGTTCTACTTTCTTCCCACTAACCACTGCATTTAGGAATTCCTTCTCAAGGAAAATCGCATGTAGAGCAACAAATACTTTGTTCTCTTGTGGGTGATAGAAGTAATTTCCTTTGGTTTCCGTAGGATAACCTACAAATAGGCATTTATCCGATTTGGGTTCTAGTTTGGTACCTTCCAAACGTTTGACGTATGCCCAGCATCCCCAAATCTTCAGGAATGAGAAACCCGGTTTCTTTCCTGTCCATATCTCATACGGAGTCTGTTGAACAGACTTTGACGGAACCTTATTCAAAATAAGTATTGCATTGTTCAATGCATGTCCCCAGAAAGAAATAGGTAGCTCTGTGCGACTCATCATAGAGCCATGTCCAACAAAGTTCGGTTTCTCCGTTAGGACACACCGTTTAATTGAGGTGTTCCGGGAGGAGTCCACTGTGAAAGAATACCATACTCTTTCAAGTAATCAATAAACTCATTGCTCAATAATTCTCCACCATGGTCCGACCGTAATGTTTTAATACTTTTGCCGTCTATTTTTCAACTTCATGTCGAAATTCTTTGAATTTCTCAAAGGTTTTCGACTTGTGTCTCATAAGATTCACATAACCATAACGCGATGCATCATCCGTAAAGGTTACGAAGTATTCATATCCACCTCTAGCCTGGCTAGACATGGGCCCACATACGTCACTATGAACAAGGGCTAACAGTTCGGTGGCATGTGCAGCTTTACCGCTAAAAGGTGTTTTAGGCATTTTGCCTAATAAAAAAATTCGCAGACTTCAAATGAATTTGGATCAAATTCGTCCAAGTATCCACTCTTCGAAAGTGTGGATATGTGAGTCTTTTTATGTGTCCCAGACGACAATGCCACATATAAGTTTCATCTTTGTTACTTAATTTAAGCCTTTTGTTTATTACATTATATGTTTGAGATTGATTTATATTCAAAATATAAAGACCATTATTCACATCAGCACTGCATATCTCCATATAATTTTTATACATAAAACACCCAGTGTTTCTAAAAAACGTATAGCCACATTGGGCCAATAAAGATACAGATATAATATTCCTAGTCAAACTAGGTACATAATAACAGTCTGAAAGATTAAGTACATGCCCCGAGGGCAGTACCAAAATATAAGTCCCAACGGCCAAAACAGCGACTCTAATCCAATTTCCAATGCAGAGGTCAATCTCTCCTGAGGCCAGTCTCCTACTAATCCGCAGATCCTGCACATCAGTACATATATGAGTACCACAACCAGAATCAAAAATCCAATTTTTAAAACTAGAAGTAGACATGTTTATTTCTATAAAAACATATCTGAAGCCGGTGTCTTGCCCGCTTTGATTTCCTTCATGTGCGCCATGTACTCACGGCAGTCACGCTTCCAGTGACCCCGTTTGCCACACTGCAGGCATACATCTTGGGATTTGTCCTTAGCCTTCCCAGAAGAGTTTGACGATTTGGCCTTGCCCTTCCTCTTCTTCTTCTTCTTTACACCTCCAGTTGCCTTCGGCCAAGCATTGGGAGACTGAGATGTTGAAGTGAAGTACGCCTCACATTTTTTTCACTTCAATAACTCTTTTTCTGCTTCACGCAGCATTGCCACCAGCTCTCCAAGAGTATGGTCTTGGTTCATCATATTGCAGTTCATGATGAACCCGATCTAGCTGTCAGGAAGAGACTGTAATATCAAATCTATAGAAGTCTCAGCCTCAAAGGTTATGCCTAGCTGACCCAGCTGTTCATGTCAGCAATCATCTGTGACACATGGTGCTCAACAGATGTACCCTCTGACATTCGTGAGCGAAAGGGCTTCTTCTGCAATTCATACCTTTCCGATCTAAGGTTAGATCGAAGAAGGTCCTTAATTTTGCCATTATAATATAGAGATCCAATACCTTATTTTGGTGACGAAATTGAGGGGTCATCGCAGTGAGCATGACAGACTGAGCAGTTGAGTTGTCATCTCTATGAGTCTTCCAAAGTTCAAGCGGCTGCTCATTTCCGGGCTTAGGCCCGAGGGGTCTCTCTATCGTATAGAGCATCCTCTCAGCCCCCAGGACAATCCTGAGGTTCATATCCCAATCAGGAAATTTCGCACCATTAAAGATATTTTCACCCATGATAATGTCTCTAACCTCGATCTTTCCAGTCATCTTAATTGCAATAGTCAAACTATTCAGTTAACAATATTTGGGTACAGTCCAACTGTTACAAGAAAAATAATAAAATATTAGTCCAACTAATAAATATATAATTGACGAAATAATTTGAAAGCGCGTAATGCAAAGTATTTGAACGAAATTGCAAATTCAATACCGACCTCCCTCTATTTTTCGGCGAGCCTCTAACCCTCTATTGAGTACTCGGGAAACCTAGTTTCCTAGTGGGCTAGGATCCCGTTAAATAACACACAACCTTGACTTTGGCCAACAAGCTGTATGATATTTAACTAGGTAGATCTCTAAGATCAATTGGATCTCATCCAATTCCTAGATCCGGTAGTTGGACCTCTAAGTCCGAAACATATATACAATATATCCAATATATTTTCCTAACCTTTTCCTCTGAATCAACTAAGCCTTGGCTTTGGCTCAACAAGCTTAATGATTCCAGTTAAGCGGGACCCACTGACTTTGGAAAGCTTCGTAATCGATGTCGATGAACAAGAAGTGATCTTGACTTTGGCAAACAAATCACAACTTGGGCAAGACATACGATATGGAACAAAGCCTTCATGATTCAAACACATCCACGATGGACAAAGGTCTTGACTTTGGCCAAAAAACCAATGCCAATCTTGGATCTTGAGAATGAATCACTCAATGGAAGGAAAACGCTTAATATTTGTTGAGGGTTTTTTGCGTAAATTGGCAACCAATTTATTATCTTTGATTAGGTCTCATCATACACTATTCAGCATGTATTCTAAAAGCATAATAAGGCGCGGTAAATAAATTAATATTGATATGCGGATGAATATCTCACAAATTGTTCCTTATACAATCCACTCTCTTTCCTCTCCCTGGCTAGCACTATTCTAACTTCTACCCAATTACACAATACATCAAAGAAACCTCATTACATTGAGGGGAATTGGTGAGAAGAGAATTACAAAGAATCGAGAGATAAAGGCTGGACACGCATGTCCAATTTAATAAATTCTAAATTTATCATAACAATTTCCAAAATTACCCTCACACATCTAATATCCATCTGATATACATTATTCATACAACACATCCATGTATTCACACAAAACATGTTATTCAATCAATCTAATCCAATTAATTAATCTTTGAATTAAGTGATCATCCAATGTTCAAACAACGATTTGATTTGCGCGAGTCCAACACATTTTAGGAATAAGTACTCAAAGTGCGAATTCTTGAATTATATCGAACTATAATTTTAAATCTGATTTAATTTGTATTCAATACTAATTCTTTATTTAATTCCAAATTAAATAATTACATTTTAATAATGTGCCTTTACGACTTAGATTCTAAATCTAATCTTAATGGGTCTCAAAGCCCAATTAACATATAATGTACATTTAATTAAAGTCCAATGGGCTTTAAATTAATTTATTAAGGCATGGACTTTGGAAACAAAAGCCCAATAAGGAATCACCCTTTACCACAAAATTAATTTTGGCCCATTAGGCCCAATTAATTATTTAAAGGCCCATTTATTATATTTGGACTTAATGGAATGGTTTTAGGCCCAATTTGGATCCAATCCAATTGTCCTAAACCAACTTGGCCCAACCATGCCCATTAGGCCAAAATACAACAATATTAGCCCAATTCCAAATTAATCCTAATTAATTAAATTCTATTATTCCAAATTTCACAATTTAATTAATCAAAGTGTTTAGCCATGATTAATTATTTAAATTAACATTTCCAAAATACCAATTTACATAATTAATCATGCTTAATTATTATAAATACATGTCCAACATTATTAAAGAAATATTAAGTCCAACATGCTCTCCAAGGCTCACGGCAATCATGGAATTTTTCATTAATTTTGATTTCAATCCAATTAAATCACAAATAATTTTATCCATACATTTTAAACTCATCCAATGATCTAAAAAATCAAAATCACCATGAGCTACAAGGGCTCTACACATTAGGCCAAGCATATGTTTTTGGGGAAAATTAATCCAATTAATTTTTCATAAAATTGATCATGCATAACTCTAAGTTATCAATATATAAGCATACTCAAACAAACAATTTAATCAAATCATGCTCAAATCAAAAATGCCCAAATTTTAGATTAAGAACCCTAATTCATTTTCATGCTCAAATAGGCTCATGATACCATTGTTAGGTTTCTAAGGTCAAACCAAGATCATATTAAGCATGAAATCATGTGAATACGAAAATAAGTATAGCGCAAATATACTAACTTTGATCGGGTGGGTAGATGTGTAGAGTTCAAAAATTCATCTCTTTGAAGTTGTTCCAAGCTTCTCCAAAGTGTGTATCAAGCTCTAAGCTTGGATCAAAGGATTCCAAACTCAATGGGAAAGTTTCCCTAACACCTTTGTATGATTCTTTGATGTGTGCTAGCACTTAAAAAAAATTGCAACAATTTCTTCTTTGTTCCTTGAAGCTCTCGGCCAAGCCAAGTTGGGAGAGAATTTTTTTCACTTTGGCGTGAATGAGAGAGATGAGTGTTGACTTCACTTTGATTTCCAAAATCAAAATTTGATATATCAAACTCAAAGTTGGTAAAGGTCAATCATCTCTCACATTAGTGTGTTGAACAAGTCATCAACAACCCACCAAATTCGATCAACTAAAAGTTTATTAAAGTGACTAGGTGATGTGACTTGTGATGTGACTTGTGGGCCCCCATTGAATTCAAAATTCGAGTGGGCCCGCAAACACATTACGGGCTCGGGTTCGTTAATTCCGAATTAACGAATTTTCCGTTGCGACTTAATTAAATCAAATTTAATTAAATAATAATGCCTCGTAAAATTGTTATTAAAGTCGGTCGCGAATTAATTCTAAATTAATTTGTTCGCCCGAATTAAAACCAAATTTTAATTTTGTTATGAAATCTAATTTCATTTAATATATCGAATATATTATTTTATCGATTAATTCTAAATTAATCGTTCTCTCTATTCTAATTGAATTTTATCCCAGTTAAAATCTTTCCGTAATTAATCATAGATTAATTTTCTCTGTCTTCTAATTAATCGTAGATTAATTATGTTCGAGTAATACGTCATCGATGAATCTTCGGGAAGCGATCCATGAGATCACTGGATATGTTGGAAGTAAATCTGATCGTCGGACTACCCGAACACGTGCGTACCTTGTACCACGTTCTTACCGATTTACGAGACATGGTTGGCTTCTAGCAAAGCACCGTGCCTACCCAATTCTCCAGAAATATTCTTTAAGGAATATATAATCTATAACAGGCATAGTATACCTAGTATTGCGTATTACGATCCAGTATCAGATGTCACATGCAAGGCCTGAGGCTGGAATGGTGTCTGCCCCATACGAAGCATATATCGGATCACAAGCAACTAGTCTCTATAATCGGATAATCATGACCTTGTCATATTATACCGATAGTTGCAACATAATAGAGAACCAGTTCCGTATCCATGCATGATCATCATCTCTATATGACTAAAGTGATACTTCCGTCTTGACATCATACCCAATAAACTACGATTCTCAATAAACCCATAAGAGGCGTACACAGAACCTATTAAAGTCCCGGACGACCAAAACCAAAGCGTATTGATTGTGGCAAGTATTAGCGATGCAAATCTCAGGTTAAGACCAAATACACCTACCCTAAATCGGATTCCCATAGACACATATTCATACTACCAATGGGATTCCGAGGGGTCTATCCAGAGCGAAGCTGTTTCCGTACCATTGGTAAACACAACCTCCTATCACACTTGCATAAGTATCAAATACTTAAATATATGAGAACTATGTCGGTATGCTCTCATAACACGCACAAGTGCAATACTAGTCTATTCCACATTATCGATGTCCAGTCTCGATAATACTACGACTAGGGATATTTAATGATTAAACCTTTGTGGATTGATATTGTCTCATATCTTATAATCCGGAACTAATCATAAGGACTTTTTATCATTTATATATTCAAGTAATCTAATTACAAAATGATAAAATAGCAATTTCCATTGTCACACAGTTAATTTGTACAAAAACCACAATGTCTTTTATAAATAGTGACACTATGGGTCATAATTGTCCAACAATCTCCCACTTGACCTATAGCTAGTCACTCAAGCATCTAACACCTGAACTATGTACATGTCGCTCAAACTTTTAACTGAGGAATAGCTTTCATCAGCGGATCTACAATGTTGTCCTCTGATGCGACCTTCTCGATATTCACATCGCCACAATGTATGATCTCACGAATCAGATAGAAACGTCGAAGAACATGCTTGGATCATTGATGAGACCGTGATTCCTTAGCCTGCGCTATAGCCCTGTTACTGTCATAATACAATGGAATGGGCTCAGCTGCTAACGGAACTATTCCTAATCCAATTAGGAATTTACGGATCCAAACTGCCTCTTTTGCTGCTTCAGCTGCAGCAATATATTCCGCTTCTGTTGTTGAATCAGCAACAGTCTCTTGCTTGGAAGATTTCTAGCTTACTGCTTCGTTGTTCAAATAAAATATGTACCCAGATTGTGACTTACAGTCGTCTTTATCAGTTTGGAAACTTGCATCGGTATACCTACTTACCTCAAGTTCTCCATCTCCATAGATTAAGAAAGCATCCTTAGTTCGTCTAAGATACTTAAGGATGTTCTTAACCGCCATCCAGTGACCATCACCTGGATCGGTCTGATAGCGACTACACAGGATCAAAGCATAGGAGACATCAGGTCGCGTACATATCATATCATACATGATCGATCCGACTGCCAAATCGAACAGGATCCGACTCATGTGTTCTCTCTCATCTTCAGTTTTAGGAAACATGTCCTTAGATAGAGTGACGCCATGTGGCAGTGGCAACAGTCCCCTATTAGACTGTTCCATGTTGAATCTCTTCAACACTTTGTCAATATATGTACTCTCGGAGAGTCCAAGTAGCTTTCTAGATCTATCCCGATATATCTTTATTCCCAGAATAAAGGCTGTTTCTCCTAGATCTTTCATGGAGAATTTTAATGAAAGCCAAGCTTTCACCGATTGTAGCATGGGAATGTCATTGCCAATAAGCAATACATCATCGACATAAAGGACAACGAATGTCATTGTGCTCCCACTAACCTTCGTATATACACAAGGATGATCCCCGTTTTGAACGAAATCATATTCTTTTATGATCTCATCAAAACATTGATTCCAAGAACACGATGCTTGCTTCAATCCATAAATGGATCGATTTAACTTGCAAACCTTGTCTGTATGTTTAGGTATGAAAAACCCATCAGGCTGTTGCATATAAACATCCTCCAAAAGGTTTCCGTTATGGAAAGTGGTTTTGACGTCCATCTGCCATATTTCGTAATCGAAATATACAGCAATAGCAAGCACAATCCGAATGGATTTAATCATGGCAACAGGTGAAAAAGTTTCATCGTAATCGACACCATGTCGTTGACGATACCCCTTCGCTACAAGCCTAGCTTTCTACGTTTGTATGTTGCCATCCATGTCGGTCTTCCTCTTGAAGATCCACTTGCAAGCAATAGGCTTTACGCTTTGAGGTGCATCAACCAGTGTCCAAACTTGGTTGGTGTACATGGAATCCATTTCGGATTTCATGGCATATTGCCATAAACCAGAATCGATACCTTGTACCGCTTCCTCAAATGTAGCCGGCTCGTTATCCTCAATATGATTAATATCTACATGAGGTGAGATCAGAAACTCATACCTCTCAGGTTGTTTTCTAACTCTCTCGACCTACGCGGTTCTTGTGTATTCGAAGATTATGGTACAGTCTCATCCCTGATAAACTGTTCATGTTCCGTTAAGGATTCTGTGCCAGGAACATCATCACTCCGATTTTCATCGAGTTCTACTTTCTTCCCACTAACCACT